>WEKY01014885.1:9159-28729 GCA_013390045.1 Picathartes gymnocephalus
ATGCTTCGGCAGCTGCAATATTGAAGGCAGTTATTCAGGAATCACTAGTACACCTCTCAAGCATCTCAGGGAGACTAATGAATATTCTTTGCTGGTATTGCAAACTCAAAGAAGCGGAACAGTATCAGAAATACATGCTGTGAGGAAAGGCATGTTGCTCATGTTATGTGATGTCTCCAGATGACCCTTTCAAAACTCCATAGTCTTCCTCCAGCTTTCAGGATTGTGGCAGGTATGGACTTTCCAAGTGGAGTTTCAGGACCAAAGACTTTCGATATATCACTTTCTCTCACCCCCTGACCGCCTAATATTTTAATTTTTATGTACATATTTTCTTGCCAGGTTGACTAGCCGACACCTTGTGGTTTGTGTCTGCACACTCTCTTACATCAAAGATTATTTTGTAATATAAAGGACATGAACAGATGAGATCTATCTAACCTCAGCCACTGGTCTTCCAGTTGGATCATTTTGATCCTTGTGAATCTTGTGTTTGTGCTGGTTTTGGCCAGCGTAAAGTCAATTTTCTTTACAGTGGCTGGGATGGTGCAATGTTTTGGATTTTTGCTGAACACAGGGTTGATAATAAAGAGATGTTTTTGTTATTGCTGAGCCACAGCAGCCAAGGCCTTTTCTGCTTTTCACCCTGCCACACTGGTGAGGGGGCCGAGGGTGTGTGGGAGGTTGGGAGGAGACACAGCCAGGACAGGTGACCCCAAGTGACCAAAGGGATATTTCAGACCATGTGACATCATGCTCAGTACATAAAGTGGTGAGAAGAAGGAGGAAACAGGAGGACATTTGGAGTGATCTTGTCTTCCTAAGTAGAAATTACATGTGCTATTCTTCTGGAGATGGCTGAACGCTTGTCTGCCCATGGGACGCTGTGAATTAACTCCATGGTTTTCTTTGCTTGTGTGTGGGGGTTTTGCTTTCCCTTTTAAACTGTTAGAAATCTGTTATTATCTGTCAGTTCACTGTCATTACCTCAACCCATGAGTTCTCAAACCTTTCCTTTTCTGATTATCTCCCCAGTCCCACTGGCAGGGGAGTGAGTGAGCAGCTGAGTGGGCCTTGGTTGCTGGCTGGGATTAAATAACAACAGTGTTTTAGCTTGTGACCATAATAATATTGGATGTCACCATTTAGTGCTTCTGCAAGTCTTATAGCTAATACTGCTTGCCTATATATATGGGACCTAGAGACTAAAAAAGGCATGCTTGACATCTCTTTTGGTTACACCTTAATGGGAGTTGCTTATATAGTCAATAAAATTAAAACATCAATCTCTGACAGGATAATTGTTGTATCATTGCTGTCTGCATTTAATGCTAAAATATACTAATATACTAATATAGTACAATGGTTTTTAACAAAAATTAGTAGATTTTAGCAACTGTCTTCTGATTCATACAGCCTTCAGAGGCTCAAGCTTCCTTTATACCCTTCAAAGATCTGAGATATTGTATGGAATGCCCAGTAGTGTAATAAACACTGATTTTGCTAAATCAGGTGTAGGTTAAATAAGCTAAAGAAGAGTGAAGACAAGTACAGCCACTTGGTTCTATATTCCACTTTTGTTGTATCTATTGATAATAAATTAATTTTGGTACAAATGAAAATGACGTTTATTTCCGACTGGTTGTATTTTCACCCTCTTTGCTCACCCTCTTTGCTGTCATGGAGTAAGTTTCAGAGGAATAAAAACAGATCAAATCTTGACAGAATAAGACTGTTAAAAAAATTGCACATGCCAGAGGTGCACAAATTTACTTCCCTTCCCATTGTGGACACATCTGTTCCTTCTGGGACCAAGTTTTTGTTTATAGTAATGTATGCATGCATATTTGCAGTCATACTTGAATTTGAGCTTAGAAGCAGACCTCACAGGGTTTAACTTTCTATTCCTTCAGGTTTGGGCCATATCTGATAAGCAGAGGCAATATCCTCTGTGAGGTGAATGATCAAGGACATATAACAAGTACCTAATAGTGAATGAAATATTCCTCAAATCACAACTGGAAAAATAACCAAATGATCATGTCCCTCCGTACTCTGTTTCTAACAGTGTTCATGAGCATCTCATAGAGGAAAAGTAAGACTAGGCAGGCATGCTTCATTTAATTGTTCTCTGGGTTCCTTGCCTCATTGTAATCTGTATCTATAATTTATTTCTGTGCACCTGAGTCTGTATATTCTCTCTCTAAGATCCTGTTGCATGAAGCATTTCATCTTTCTGTTGGATTAGAACCTGGCTGCTAGCTTGCTCTTAGTTCTTGTCCTCCAAGAGGGCACAAAGAGTTGGCCCATCCTATATAATGGTTTGTACCTCTTCTGATTGTGCAAAACTCTGTTGTTATTTGCTCAATTTACCTCTTCTTCATCCAGCAGCCACTGTATCTTGTAGCCCTTCTCTGAACCTTTTAATTTTAACCTCAGATGTGAGTAGATATAAAGCAGCACAAAGATACATTCTGTCCTCATGTCTTAATAGGAACAGGCTTTCAAAGATACAGGGTTTCCTCTCTAGTACAGAACACTCTCTCAGATTTCTTGTACTTTGATTATTTCTGAGTGACAGTGTTTTTACTCCACCACGTTTCCAGCATGCTTATTCATTTTTCAGCTCTCCTTTTCTGCTGTCTTATTTCCTAGATTTTTAGCAATGCTGTAAAATCATGTGTTTTGGTCCTCTTAGCATCCCATTTAAATGGCACTCTGTCATTTCTTATAGGACTGTTTCTTATCATTCACGGGTTATACAATTTGTATGGTGTTCTGTGTAAAAGACACACTCTTTTATACATCTCAGTTTTTCCCCAATCTTCAGTTTAAAAGTTCACTTGCAAACTTGTCTTTAAAGGCCAGCAGTCTGATTCACTTAGAGTTCAAATTAAATACATCCTTCCTCTTTGGCCTTCTTTTACTCCAGAAGCATTCCATCTGAATAGCTGGTGGGGAATTAAACTCTAGTATTAATCTCTTAAAATATTTAAAGCAGAAGTGGAAAAATGGTTTTAAAATATAGCAGAATACAGAAATTTGATATTACTTTTTAAAGTGTTGTTACTAGTTTTTAGATATTTTGGATAATATTTCAAACTTAAATGAGAAAA
Organism: Picathartes gymnocephalus; assembly: GCA_013390045.1. Taxonomy (NCBI): domain Eukaryota; kingdom Metazoa; phylum Chordata; class Aves; order Passeriformes; family Picathartidae; genus Picathartes; species Picathartes gymnocephalus. The sequence continues at coordinate 12,276 of WEKY01014885.1, forward strand.
TTAGCATAACTTTAATCTAATTGGTTCTAAACAGTTGTGGCAATTTTTCAGTGAGATCAAGACTGAAAGTAACTGCAAACTCAATTACCTCAAAAATATTTAAGAACATTAAGCTGAAAAAGATTCATTGCTGTCTTTATATATATAGGATAGTCTTGTTCTCATGAATCATCCAAATAATATATCAGATAAAAGTTCTGTCTTTTGAAGAAATATAAGTTGTGACTATGAGAAGAAGCATTTTAATTGTATTCAGTTCTGGCAATACTGAAATAGAATTTCAACAAAAAATACTGAATAGCCTTCTTTTTATGGGAGAAGCCCATCTTTCATCAATGCTTGTGGAAGGTCACCCAATTTGACAATGTGCTGGAGCTTACAGAAAGTGTCAACCAAATGTCATGCTCACCCTTTTAAAGGCAATAGTTTTTTTCCTTGCTTAATGAATTTGCAAAGCTATATGGTCAGAAATGAATGGTTAGCCTTTTAACTTAAAAAAAACCAAAGGAAAATCCATCCATAAAAAACAAAACTGAAACGGAACCAAGTTTCAACATTTCTTTCCCCTTAATAGTATTGTTAATTGGACTATTTGCATTGTCTAATCAAATTAATACCAGGAAACTAGGTTTTTTGAGGCTACCGTTGACAGAGAGAAAAAAAACAATCTACTTCATGACTTAGGTTAGGAATTGAACATTGTGTGGTTTGCCACTCAAGGCTACTGCTCTTGTGTACAGAATGAAATTAGATGATGTATAAAACCAATAATACTACATTGACAGAAGTTTTTTCTGATTGAGTTTTATGATATTTTCTCAAGTGTTGTTTGCCCTTTGATCTGTAGTTGCACTAATAGCAACAATATTTGGACCAAAAAAGATGACTGGATATGAAGAGCGTTTGACGTTAGGAAATCTGATTTTGTATGTGGAATGAGCATTTCTCAATAGGGAAATCCGTTGGTGGGAGGTAATAAAAAAGGAATCCAATAAAAAGGATTTATTTTTGATTTTCAAATAAGAGTTGTAATTAAAATAGATAAAATTTAATTTTATTACAGAATTACAATGAAAACAAATAATCTTGACTTCTATTAGATGAGATTTATTAATATCTTTTTATCTTATTACATTCTAATTTCTCTAGCAATTATACTCTCTTATCAGAAACATCTTTCTTTCATTGTGCTCTACAGGTTATTCAGGCATCTACAGGATTGTTCCCAGGTAAACAATACATGCTCTCTGCCTTTTTTCTTTTTTTATAATTAATATAAAAACATATAAGTATATAAAAGAAAATTAACACAATATCTGAACATTCTTTACATCATATGGTGATAGACTTAGAGAAACGAATAAAAACATGACTGTACAAATGTGAGGCACAATGTACAGTATGTGCAAATTCTGAAAAAAATATAGGCTCCAAACTAATATATAATAAAAATGTACATAATTTCTACCCAGTTTGGGTAGTTCTTATAACTCCAACTTTTTATCCTGATTTTGACAAGACTTGCAAGGAACTTACTTGATTTTTTTTTTACAGAATTGTGAAATCAGATCTAAAAAATCTGCAGCATGGCCTTACTCTTCAGAGCTACAAAATAGTAGATCACTTGTCTGAGAATGCAAAATGTGACATACTTTGTTTCTTTCTGATTCCAATTTATTATACTTTGACATCAAGTGTTCTTGAATCAGCTTCATTTCCCATTTTGTTATAGACGTAGACAACTGATAGAATGAATCCTCAAAAATCTGTGTAGTTTATTAATATTATACTGCTTTTTACATGAGTGATCATAAGAGCACCATTTTAATACTTGTAACAATGACAGTTTGGAATAAAAATTGAAAATTATTCTAGTTTTGACTAAATATTTTTTCTTTCTCTCCTTAGAAAAATAGACACATTTTCGCCTACCCCAAACTATTCTCTCATTTCCCTTCAAATTTCCTCTTGGCTTTGGTATACAGTAAGTATATGACTGAAAATCATATAGCTCAGCTATAATACTATTTTTGTTATCAAATCCACTTGCCATTGTTTCTCTGTAGTAATATTTGAAAAGGGATATAATTTTACAAAGAAAATTAAGATGTTATTAAAGGTAGATAACATTTACAGAGCTCCACTGCTTGCTGAAATCATAAAAATAATAACTATATTTCCTGTTAAAATATTCTATTCTATGAGCTGTATATAAAATAATTGTGTTTGTTGTTTCAGGTCCATGAGATCCAAGTAGTGTTTTCATAAATGATGACATTATAAGAATCATAAAAGATTGCTATTTTAAAAATAAGAACAACATAGATGTGGTTGCTATTACTTGTTCTGCAGATTTGGTGGGAAAAACTATTTTTGGATTAAAGAAATCTTGACTTTTGACCATAGTAACTTGAATATGGGAGCTAAGTTTAATAAAAATATTCACATGCCATGGCAAATTACCTATGTTGAATTACAGCTCTTGAATTAGACTTGCCCATTGATGAGCAGAGTATTTTCTTAGTAGGAGTTAGTGACCTGTGAGCTTACAACTAGGTGTCATAATATTTGATTTCTGGAAGCAGAGTAAATAATCGAGGTCCTGTTGTATTTACAACTGCTTGAGACTTTTTCTTTATGTAACATGAACAGATGTTTCTCCTTTTTCCAGATGAAAGAACCAGACTTCTTCTGAAGAGACTTGAAGGGCGTGGAAGGAGGGAGAGAAAAAAATGTACATCAGAAACTGAAATGCACAAGACTTTTAATTCATTAAGAAAGTTATTAGATAGGATCTTTGTTGTTGCGCCCGGCAAAAGTACTTCCATCAGTGGAAAACTGCTGACAAACCCTGCCTCTGTGGCTCCGAAATGCTCAAGGTACTGCCCACTAGGCCTCTGAACTCTACACAGTGCAAGACAGCTCAGGTGCCATTAACAGGAAAACCCCATTAACGTAGTCTGGGTTAACTAATTAATAGGTCCAGAGATTTACCAGATCACAGATCTATTTAAAGTATATTGTCACGGATGGACTGCCATAGTGATATCAATCAGCCTAAAATCAGTGTCTCTGTGTCCTGCTGCCATGTGATGGTGTAAGAGATGGTTCGGAAATTCCTGATTTGCCTCACAGCTGTCATGAAGAGACAGAGGCTGAAACCTCAAAATCTTTGTGCACAGGAGGGTCTGGGCCAGGCCTGACTAAGGTGGGATGTTTGCCAAGATGTTGCTCGCAGGTGTGTTTGAGCAGTGGGCCGAGGGACTGGCTGTCCCCAAGGGAACCAGAGCAGAGAGCAATGGGCAGGTTATGGTGGACTGACCACGACGTGCTGGCTGCAGAGCCGAGCAGAAACGAACAGCCTGTACCTGTTCCAACCTACCTCGCCTCTTGGACAGCTGCCACTTGCTTTGCTGTGTTTGCTGTGAAGCAACAGAAGATTTCCCCCACCTTTTGGCCACTGCCCTCCCCACCTTTGGCAGAACTATAAAAAGACTCTCTAAGCCCACCATGATTTTGAGATCTCTCCAACGAAGGAAGACCCGTCTATTAGGCTGAAGACCTCTCCTTCAAGACCTACGAGGGCACGTCTCCTTTGTTGGTAGCTATATTCTGTGTCCCCCCCTTTCTTGTCTCTTTATTCTTTATTTCTTATTTCTCTCCCTTCTATCGCATCTGAGTTGGGTATTTTAATAAAGGTGTTTTGATTTTGATTTAAAGTTGAATTTGCCTTGTGACTTTTGCAGTCTTGAGATCGGTTAACGAACCATCACAAAATCTGCTCTTAAAGCCGATCGTGACAGGTAGTCACAAGTGTGACCAAAGGACACCCCCTCATGTGAACCTAAGAACAAACGTGCATTTCAGATTCTTCACAGTTTGTCTGTTCTTATAGAACAGTTTTAAAATTCAAAAACGTTAATGTGTTTTAAATAGCCACTTCTACTTGATGCTTCCCTTATACTGCTTCAGCTGAGTTTATATCATAAATAATACTCACACAACCTTCTTCCGTAAAGAACAGTCTTTCCATCAATATAAGTGATTTTCCCCTGGGCCATATTTCTACCAAATGTACATCTTACCTCTGAAAGAAGCAGATATCCATGAGGTTTTTTTCTCATGTCTGAGAAAACTGCATGTCAGGTGCCCCTGGGTGATGGACAACAATGTAGATAAAGCACTAGTGAAATGCTAGCAAAAAATATTGCAAGAAACTGAGAATTATAATAATTTGCTTGAGCATTTACACTGAATTGCTCATCTGTACTTTTCAAAGGCAGGTGAGACATACCTGTGTTTAGCAGTAGAGAAGTGAAGTCAGCATAAAGAAATCCCTTGCACAAGAATCACAGAAGGCTGATATGGACTGGCACAGCTATGGGATGGCCCTAGTGACAAGATCTCTGTCCATCATAGGTAAGGTCCCCATGGTCACTTGATAAATTTGGCATAGACTTGTGTCTTGAAACAGAGAGAACCTTTTGTTTCCCCTGATAATCTATTTTTGAATTGAAGAAGGGCATTGCCAATAGTTCTTTATTTGAAAGGGGTTATAATATGGATATGTTTCTTTAGTAGCGATGTGTGAAGAGATTATTGAAATATACAGAGAAAAGTTTGTACAAATGACCAGTAAGGATTGACAATAGGTACAGTGAAGGTTATATTGAATCACAAAATCACTCTTCCTAATAATGAGCTGCCAGTGCCACACAGTCGAAATGTTGGTTTTGGTCTGATACAAAATGAAAGTGAGGAAGAAAAAAAGCAGAGTCTACTGGGAAAGGAAGCAAAATGTTTAGGTAACTGAACAAATATTTACAGAAGAAAAAGTTAGTTATTTAGTTCTGCCAAGCTGACGGTCCTCCTCCCTGGTAATACAATGTTTTATAAGGAGCAAATGGCAGAATCAAGACAAAGCTGAATTAGTTTTATACATAATATTGATTCTTGGGGCAATAACCAAACCTATTAAGCAGAAAACTGGGGGGAAAAATTTATAGGGAAAGAGAAAACTCCACTGGGCCTTGTATTTTGCCTTACTACTTCCTTTAAGTCACTAACGTCTCTGTCATTATTACCACTGATGATTATTTGGAATGCAAAGGAGTTGAAGACATAAACGCTTTCCTAAGCAGGATAGAGGTCTGCTCTCCCTAGATTTTATTCCCTTTTAATTATTGTGTGTCCATGGTTATCATGTCTCTCAGGCTGACAATTGATTTACTATCCTACTTCAAAGCATTTGTCTTTACCATGGTAGCAGTGAGTAATGACAATGGGCAAGAGACCCAGACACAGGATGTTATTTTCACACTTGAAAAGTATTTCCGTTTTCTGCATTTCTGTGATTGCACGGGTAGGAAAAGCACTCTGTTATGACTGGTTCACAATATTCTTGATGTTAAACCTTTGACATTTTGTTGTTCTAGCAATGCCATCTATTCCCAAATGCCTAATGAATGTTCATTAAAGTTATATTTCCCTGTAATTCTATTTTCCAGTACACTCTTTATCTCAATAAATAACTCTTCATCTTGTCTCTGGGCATTGGCGGTCCTGTCACGTTGCTGAAGGAAGCACCAATGATAAATGGTGAGAATGCTATTCTGCAAGTATTTGCATTTTTCATCTCTCATTTAATAAGAAGAAAAGTCTCATAGAGAGATTTGAGTGTAGCTGCAACTGCCACATGTGATATCTGTCAAAATATGATAAATTGACAGTTTTACCCTAGCCTATTAACTCTTTGGACTGAATCACTTGAGGAAGACCTTGTTTTTTTAATTACCATCACATCCATGAGGTAAAATGTGCTAACCATAATGTTTAAGGTAAGGGCAGTGTCAGAAGCCACTACTAAGCATTTTAGCTCAAGAAGTTTTCTGACAAATCTGCTTGACATTGCACTGGACTGAAATGAATTTTCGCTCTATGATAAGCAGTGTATCCATTCAATGTACAGTGCGAAATTCCTAGGCATCTGTGTCTCTGCTGTGCTCTGCCCTACAAAGCTTTGCTGACTCTGAATTCTGCTCATTTCTCGGGTCTTGCTCAGAATGCATTAGTAGGGAAAATGTATCCCTTATGTTTTTAATTTCCCCCGTCTGTGTTAGCGTTTTGAATTATTTCCTAAATTGGAGAAAACTGTACTTGATGAATAATTAAATATATTTTAGGTGGAATCTTTGTTTATCCATGAGGTGTTCAGTCCTTAGAAATGTGTGAATTGCCTGTTTCCCAAATATTGGCTGAAAGTGTTTAGGAGAAGAAGTGAAGATAAATATCACAGACATTTGAAACTGCGTGGGGAATTGTAGGCAGGGAAAATGAAACAGATTACATAGTTGATTGAGATGCTGGAGGCCTTTTTCAAGTCATTACGCTGTATCGTTCTCCCATTTAGTGTAATTTATATTTTCTCTCTTGAACTTTTGCAGATATATTTATTAAGACACTGCGTCTATTCTGAAATAGGTACACATTTACCTGCAGTAAAATTGTATCTGCCATACGGTAGCCCAGGTATTTAACATAAATGACATAGTTTTTCTGGTTTATATTTTGACAGCCCAAAGAATTTGCAGTGTTGCTGTGGTAATTATAAATATGACGTTTTATTTATTTTTTTGCTCTAAAACTTCTTTTACTGTTTAAAAGAAGCTAATTCTTTAAAATTACCCCATAAAGAATTTTCTGTAAAACAGAAACTGAAAGGAGTGAATAAATTCATATGTTACTCTAATTGCAGTGGATAGTATAAATTTTAGGAGAGATTAGTTACTGATAAACATACAGCCTCATGTTAAATGTTTAAATATGCTGTGCCAAGCTGGTGATCCCTGTTTTAATCCTAAGGTATCTAAAATTGCAAAGTGAAATCTCTGGCTAGTCTTGGTTTCAAAGAGACAGAGAGCTTATTCAAATTCATACAGTATCCAGAATGTAAAAAAATAATGTTTTACCCTAACTCAATCTTCTAGGGACCATAGAGCCAGTGGAGACTCATGATCAATAGTAGAGTAGCTAATGATGTTGGCATTTTACTTTTTCTTAAGGGGCTTTTAATAAAATATATGTAGAGTACTTTAGGGAGCCTGATACATCAATGAGTTACATATCCGCTGACAGCTAAAGTAGGAAATGTGCCATTCATTGAGTCATTAGGCCAATTTCTCTACACATATTGGAATTTCTGCACTGAAAAAGGATAGCATAAATTCATCAAATTCATTCTAGAATCATACTAGATAATCGTTGCTAAGCTTTCAGATTTTAATTAATACTATATATTCACATCAAAAAGATGTTACTCTTGTAATGTATAAAACTATTTAATACATTTTCTTAGAACTAAGTATTCTGAATGTATCAACTCTGCCAATCCTGCCTCGTTTTGCTATATACAAATGGGTTACAGCACTAACAAATTCTGCCTGTGCAGTGGTTATAGCTGCTGGTAACTGTTATGGTTTGGCTGCAAACACACCAGAGTCTCTAAACTAGCATCATATATCTCTAGTGCCCCAAGTTCTCTTCAAGATAACAAGGCAATCTGCATCATAAATGTTTCTACTATCCTAACTGAGTGAACTTTTGACAGTGAACTGAAGATGGTATTCAAATTCAGGCTATATATCTGTGGATTTCTTTGTAATTTCCTTTTATCTTCAATATCAGATATAGTTTAGAATAAAACTATACTTCTGTTCATAATGCCTGCAAGCTTGTGATTTAAGCCAATGCTAATTTTGCAGCAGCAGAAATCTGGACAGCAAGGTAATGGAAGATCCAAGGATTCCAGCTTTATAAAGTATAACCAGACCCTGAACTGGTAAAATAGTTGTAAACTGACTGGTAAGTAGCATAAATGGTCACCCTGGGCACCTGTTTGGTGAAACAAAACCTAAGATATGACACCTTGAGACATTATGTAGTTTTAAAGCAGAATTAACTGTACCTCTTTTATTTTATTAATATAATTTTATTACCTAATTATCAAAAATATATGTTCTAGCATTTTACAGATATTATTTTAAGAACATATAATTGGAAGGAGTGGATGCTTAATAAGTTTTTCTTGTCCCACATACCCTGAGAAGGTAAGAAATGCCTCACTTCATGAGAGAAATGCTGCTTCGGGAGAACATATCACCATCGATGCTTTCAGTGCCCTTGCATTTCACTAGCACTCAGGCCTGTTAGAGTTTACATGCCTAATTCTGCAATGCCTTAAAGAGTTTGATCCTTTTTTTATCTGGTTGTAGATCCTTATATTTCTGTCATTCTCCTTTCAAAGTGCAGCTGACAAGTGTCTCCTCAGTCTCCTGTGGCATAAAGTTCCAGAAGGCCACTGCCTGGTGTGTAAAGTCATTATTTTAATTCATGTTGAATTTCTCCTACTACTTAAATCCTATTTTCCCTTTTTCTGCACAATTTTATGGAAAAAAGTTGTGCATTTGCTTTATGATGGATTATTATATTTGTGATAGGGATGGCAATTTTGAAAAGATTTCTCCCTCTTTTTTTCCTGTAGTTTGTATGCTTCAGTACTGTAATGCCTTGTATATTTATTTTCTCTTTCTAAAATACTGGTGGCAATACTTTCCCTTCTCCAGATTTTTTTGTTTTAGTTCTCTTTTGGTTGCACAAACATAGAGCTTCATATCTGGGCTGAAACAAAGCCTTCGTGCTTGAAGCCATTCTGTTGCTGAACGAAGCAGAAGGCTGCCTCCATGCCTCTCCCTCTGTACTTCTGCCTCAGCCCATTCACCTGGCCTGCCTTACACTTCAGCTGCTTTGTGAAGTGTTATTCCCATAATCTAGAAATTTCATTAACCAAATTAGTTTTTCAGAAAGCCATCTTGAGGCAGTTTCAAAAGCTTTAGTTGAGATTTATGGCTTTTCCACTGTCTGCAAAAGTAGTAAATCGTTTGGCTTGACATGAATTCTTTATTATTGTGTTACTTATCATATATTTCTTGCTTTTTTTCCCCAAATGGTCACCAATTGCTTTAAAATTTTCTCATATTTATGAACTTGGATAATTTTTATTCAATCAAATAATGACATACTTATGGTTTTGGTTAATTGCCCCAGAATTATAGGTGAGAAAACATGTAAATTTCTTATAATTGCCAGGAAATTAGTCTGGTTTTACATTTATTTGCCTTGTGGTCTCAACATGTCCACATAAAGAAAAGTTTAGGCACATGCAAAAGTGCTTTCCTGGTAAAAATACAGCATCATTCTTCAGCAGAACTCGTTTTAAATGTACTGCAGTGTCAGCAGATCTGGGTAGCTCAGACTGTAGTTGAGTGTCATCACAGAGACAAGGACAGAAAGCAAAGACCTCAGATTCACTGATAGCAGTAAGCAGATTCCCACTTTTTCCTCTCCTCAAGAGCAAGGAGGTGCCTTTTCAGAAGCATGCCTGTGCCCTTGTTCTCAGTTACCACTCCACTCCACTTCTGATGATTTGGCAATAACTTTTCCATAACTGATATAAGCCAGAATAAGGCAATGCTTAAGGACATGACTGTCCTGTGGTTCAAACAGAGCAAGAAAATCACTGTCTGAATACCAGACAGACACTGTTCTCCCTACTTAAACAGTTTGTTTTCCATATCAAGGGGAATGGGTCCAAACAAACAACTGAATAAAAAAGGGTATGAAAAATGATCTCGCAAATGCTAAGATGAAATATTTTAAGATGGAAAGTTCCATCCTATAAAGTGGAAATATACGCATGAAATTTTTATAGTTATATCACTTGTGTTCTAGTTCTCAAAATAAAGTCAATCAGTGCACTTGATGAGAGTCTCAAAGCAAAAAGAAGCATAAGGGAAAAGTGGAAGAATTCGTGCTGAGCATAATTTGTAAGTGTTATATAAAAGACTGTAATGTTATTGAGATTTTCTTCTAGTCTGGAGACTAAAGAAAGGAATCAAGACTCAGATGCCATGATGCTTTTCGATCTTTTATCTTTGTTCGGTTCCAAGTAAATTTTAGAAAATGCTTTGAAAAGAGCTATGGTCATGTTTCAAATATTCAAAGGTATTCAAATAAAACCCTTGTTATTTTTGTAATGTTGGAACAATATTGTTTATGCCATATTTTTGTGGAAAAATTCACTATGAAATAATGTGATAAAAATTTACTGAAGACAAACCACCGGAACAGCATAAGAAACTTCAAACATCCCAGAACTTCAAGAAGAAAATGGAAATAAAAATAAATTTTAATAGAAATCAACTGAGAAATGAACATCATTGCCAAAACCATTTCTACAATACTGAACATTAGTTTTCAAATATATCTATCTTTCTCTGACATTTCTCCTTTCCTCTTGCTACAGGCTATATTACATTGGAATTTATCCAGTGCACTGTGTCTTCTTAGATTTGCCCATCAGCTTCACTATTATTATTCTTGCAACTCTTTCTCATATGAGTTGTGCCAAGATTTCAGTGCAGAACAACCGTGTGGGCACAGAGGTTTCTCCTCTGGTGATTTTAACTGGCACAAGGTGTATTATGGTGTGATTTTTAGATCTGTGAAGATCGAATGTGGTTCTGCTGGAATAACTTTTTCTCTCTCTTCTATATTGTTTGTAATTTTTGATTCCAGACCTTGTGGACTGTCTAAGTGAAATTCTGGTTGGTATTTTAGGTGATGGGATCTTTCTGCAGAGAACTATAAAAGAACTCTCACAACTGTCCCTGTTCAAAGCAGGGACAGTTGTGAGATCAGACCAAGTTGCTCAAGGTTTTACTCTCTCTTCCCTCATTGACAAAATTATTTTAATAGATTTCAGTAATTTTTTTATTTTTATTTTCCAGGCAATCTTAATTTAATTTTTGGCTTCAAAATTTGAATATTCCATATAATTAACTGTAGTACTCCAATTTTTCAAAAGAGTTTTAGCTAGAAGACTATTTTCTGATGGACTGTTAGCTTACATTGCTCTGTTCACTTGTTGTTTAGTCGCATAAGGTATTTCTAAGTGTGAGTAATCCTATCACTTGGATTGGTTTTTCTGTACATAAAAGGAAAACTGAAAGGTACCACAGCAAAGTGATTGCAATTTGAAGTGCATGTGACTGTTCAAAAGCACAAAACGAAACATGTAAATCAAAAGCAGACGCATTAACAGGCACAAATATATCCTGACTTATAGTATTACACTGAAGAAATGCTCATATTTTTTTCACTATAGAAAGTTTTGCATGTTTCATAAAAGGTAATTCCAGCCATGAGTTAAAATACTTATTGTCCTCACCCATAAATTATAGATGGAAGAGGTACTGTTCTCAGCAAGAAGGAGAAAGGAGGATGAAACCTGGCTTCTAACCCAGTTGAATTACTTGCTACTGACAAGGGTAACATACAAATGAATGTTTAGCCTACAATAAGTACAGGAGTCAGTGCATAAGTTCAAGAGAAAATCACTGGTGGAGTGTTTCTTCCTGATCAGATGGCTTTGATTTCATGACAGTAGAGGAAACAAAGACATGTTTTGAAGTATTTCAGAGAAAGTTACCATCCACTCTGTTCTATCCCATGTAGTTCTGAAAGACTGGGGAAAAAAAACCAGTGTCTTCTTCTGTGTTTGGGTTTTTTCTCCTTCCAGTTTGACATGGACTCCTTTATACAGAAAAGCTTTTATTTCCAAGCTATGTTAAAAACCCCTTGGAATGGGTCTTAGAGGTTAAAGTGCTGAGCCACATTTGCAGCTTGCCAGAATGGCACATCTGTCACAATAAAAGCTGTACACTGAAGTGGCAAAAGAAAATCAATATATAATATTATTCTTTTTCAATTGTAAAAATAATGCAAAGTAAAGACAGGGCATTTGCAAATTAAATCTGGCATGGTCAAATCCAGTTTTTGCATTGTTTAATTTTCAGGTGTCTGAGCTTTGTAACACACGAGTTAGGAAGCCCTCTACTAACTCAAATTACCGTAACTGAAGAAGGCATTAGCTCCTGCCCCTTTTAAATTGTGGGTTTTTTCTACTTATGCAGGCCCTCCCTGGATCACTTACAATGCATTATAATTATTTTTTAGTGACATCTCAGGGAGTAAACCTGTTAGAAGGGAAATATGTTTATTCAATCTCTCTCCTTAAGTGGTGCCCCTTGATAGCTCCTTTCAAAATGGGATCTGGCACCTCTTCACTTTGTCTCCCATAATCAAATTCTCTTCTTCATTCATAGGCTGCTGTTCAGAGGAAATTGCATTTTGCTGTAGTTTTGATGTTTTGTGAATCTATGTTACAGGTAAAGGGGTAGCTGAAGGTACAGAGTCTCAGTTGTGCCCTCATAAAAAGGCAGTGTCAATTTTGTTTGTATCAAATTGAGCTGAGTAGCAGCTCCATGAGGGCAAATAGAACTGAAGCTTAGCTGATTTTAATTTTAGTTGCTCAACTGTTGAGGTGTTGATAAGAATAGTGATATTTTGTACAAAATGAAAACTTTTCACTGCTGATTTGGATAAAACAAAAGAAGTTAATGAGACCTCCTCTGGTGGCATTTTCACCTTTTCATCCTGACTTTCCATAGCCTTGCTTCTTTTCCTACTCAAATTTAGCACCCCAAAATAAGCACCCCAAATTATCATTCCAACTTGGCAAGTAATCATAGCTTTAAAAAGTTTAAGCCTGGTATATATATATATATTTAACACAGAGAAATGGGCCTTTTATTTTAAGTGAGGAAATACACACCTTGCATCAGCCCTCCACAGCTGAAGTACTCTCGTTAGGTGTGGAGTCACTGTGGGTGCTCTCGCTAGTCAATGGGTAGAAAGTGGTTCCCGAAGAAGAGCATTTCATTCTCTTCATAGCTGAACTACCTTTCTGGACTTGTTTCCATCTACAGACGAGTGGTAGAGTCCAGTTTCAGTAATATCCCCAAATATTCATGCCATATGATGGATTTCTGTCATATTGTAGAACTGAGTGCAGAACTGCAATTGCAGAGGAGACGAAAGGGAGAAACTGTCAGAAACAAATATTAACCCGGAAAAAGAGGAACCCAAACTGGGCTAAGGTAATTTCAGTGAGTATTTTCACGAGTGATGCTTTCCTCTCTTGTGTTTGATTCTGACTGTGTTTCAAAGACCTTAATAAGGATCAGTGTAGTTACTAGAATGCTTGTCTCTTGAAAAGCAGAATAAGGAGCTGCTGGTGTTGGAATACTTATAACCTCCTCTGTGAGGACCTGTTCAATGCAGAAATGAAAATGAATTTTATATTCTGTTCCATTTGAAGCAAGTTTGTTTCTTTACCTGTTCTAATATCAAGGCGCAGGGGAGGGGGGTGGGTGATGCCATATCCTAAAGCAGCTGCAATTGTGGGGTTTATTTGTTGGGGTTTTTTACCTTTCTGTGTAAATGAATGAAAACATTTTAAAGTACTTTATTTATTCTTTATAAAGTTGACTCTCATGAAATTGAAAACAAATAGCTTCTTCATTGGCTGTGTAATGACAAAGCCCTGTGCTGGGTTCAGTGTAAGCTGATAATGATGATATACATGATGCAAGGATTTGGATTCTTAAATCGGGTATCTGTCTGGTTTAAAGACCCTTCAGGAAAGGGTCTTTAGCAGGAATATCTGTAGAATAAGGCTGTGGAGGCTGAAAATCTGAGTGTACTCCCTAAACCTTTCCCATCAGCAATGAACCTTCCTTTCATTCAACTGAAATGGAAAATGTACATGGAAGTACTGATTACATTTCTCTGTACTACTAAGGAAAAGAAAATCTGTTCTCTTTAAACTGGACAGATAAAAAGGGTGAGTTCTAAAACGTGCAAAACCAAACACAAATGTCTAGGCTGCTATACTTACATTGAGGAAAGAAATGTTTATAGATGCCACTGAGATTGCAAACGCCTCCATCCAACTTGAAAGACATGTCCCATTTGCAGCAATATAATTAATATGCAGTATTATTTTTAATAGAATAATTACTCCTGTTTCCTTTCAAGACTGGTTGTTTTTTATCTTCAGTATAGCCCACACATGTGTGTGGTTTTGATCTGCAATATGGAGCAAGATTGTTTCTCACTGCCAGCTGAGATGTAGGATGGCTCATCAGTTCCCCTGTGTCTGCAAAAGGACAGATTGCTGCAGACTGTGAATGCTGAACCTTATCTGAAGGAAAAGGCTCCCTTTTTATTCCCTTTTCCCCCCCCACATCTTACAGCCAATTTCCCCGATCAGTCGTCAGCATGGTTTCTTTTAAGGATGTTGCCTCCAAATATGCATAAAATGTCCTGTGCTTCCACATTCCCTCCAACTGAGTAAGAGAAGCTCATAAAGTATTTTGTACAATTTATATAGCATATGGTAGGATGTGGACAGCATGCTATGCTCCTTTTTTTTATACAATGGAACTATCCCTAAGGAATAGAATTTTTCCCAGTTATAATTTTGTGCGCTCTTTTGTAGTTTAATGGGAGAATCATTTTTTACCAGAGAAGAGAACAATATATGACTGATGCAAAAAATAGGTGGAGCTCAGATGCTGCGAAAATGGCATCACATTAATACCTGCAGATACAAGACATCTTTATAGCTCTGTATTTTAATTTTCCTTAAATTTTTTTTGTTAAATTTTTACAGTGTAACAGAGGATTTAGGTTTGATTTTTCATTCTACATTTACCAAGAAATTTAAATCTGTTTCATTTGCAGAAGTATAAACTACGGTTCTTCACAAAATCATGCTAAATTAAAATAGAGAATATGCTCAGGACAATGATCTGTGGAATTGGAGAAAATTGTAAGTAGCAGTGGTCAAACAGCAAGGGGAGGAAATGCAGGAAACCAATTGTGAAATTTCTCATTTATTGCAGGGATAGTACATATGTATCCAACAATTTCCTGGGAGGCCAAGAGTTCTGTACTTTTTCTACACCTATTTCTGTAAAACAGTGATCTCTTGGGTTAAGAATAGGCCTGTTGGGACTTTGTTCAATTTCAGTGTTCAGTGATTAGTTATTAAAATTGTGGGGTTTTTTTGACTTATGTCTGAGCGTGACTTTTGTTTATGTACTATGAAAGGTGTCTTCTTCTTACTGTTCATGTCCGCAATGTTTTTTTCTGCTGTAGCTCATATAATTTAGGTTTGTCTTCATTCTTGGTTTCCTTTAATTTCTTCCTGCGTTACTTTCTATTTTGAGACATAATGTGTTTGATTTTGTTTTCTTCCAAACATTTCTTACTGTTTTCTGCAAACAAGAAAACAAACTTTATATTCAACAGGTAGTTCACCCCAAAAGTATATGGAATATCATAGACCCAGCAGTCCTTACACAGATAAAGTACAGATTGCTTATATTTTCTTTTTAGTTTATGTAATTCCATCTAAACATAATGAAATGAATTCTGTCTAATTTTCCATTTTTCCTCTCAGAAGACTGAACCACACATTATTCTCAGTAACTGAGCCACACAACAATGCAGGTCACAAAACTTTGTTTATATACTTCATTTTTAGCTCTTAGAGGAGAGAGCAGGAGTGAAAGGGACTTTCCCAGCTGAAATGGTGGCTTTTTCTTTCCTTTTCCCTTGCTAGTCATAGTATCCCTGTGGAATGGAAAGCAAAAGTGGGAGTGGAGCATTTCCTTATCTACTCACAGCTTTTCTGCTGTGTGTAGAAAAATCAAACATAAAATCACAGTTTAGAAAATAACAGACTTAGCACCTCGGCATGACAAGTAAATGAACATTTAATAAAGTTTTGCCCCACAATATGCTTGCAGTTCAACATTAAAGAAGGAAATCTACAACTAATAGATCAATAATTCATAATAAGGAATATAGTCTTTTAAAATAAGAACTTCTGGTAGAAATAATTTCCAGGTCATCCAAGATAGCATATTCAGTTTTGTAATGTGGAAAACAAAGTCTGATGAAGACCATAGCCTGTATTCTGGCTTTAAAATTTTCACTAAAGAAATGTTTCGAATATGTTAGAAGCTGCTTAGACTCAGTGTTTTAATTTTACCTTTGATTAGAATAGCCTAATTGAAGGTGAAAGTAAAACAGTAAAAAATTTAGAGAAAATTCTTGGAGGAATTGTGAAACATTTAAGGTTAAAAAAGCTCAGAAAATATCCTCTTGCCTCAGGAGGCTTTTGAAATGATCATTGCAGGTACTCTGGCCCAATCACTTGTAACACCATAATCATTATTGATTTTGAGACACCTCACAATCATAATCATTAGTTAGTTGTGCCATGACCGCATGCAGATAAGGATGACATCTGCCCAAATTACAGTTTATTAATTGTCAATAGTCGTTATGTTCCTTTGAGATCTTCAGTGTGAGGGCCTTAATTTTTCTTAGCTTTTATTCTAAAATTTCAGCTCAATAAAAACTTTTCTAGCTTTGGAACATTTCAGTATAGGAACACTATAATAGTTATATATACACATATATAT
>WEKY01014905.1:0-25157 GCA_013390045.1 Picathartes gymnocephalus
TATGGATAGTGGCCAATAATGTCTTGTTCCAGTGCATATCACCCCATCTTATTGTAGAAAATATGTAGAAATCTCATCAATGAAAGGAGCTATATGCTAACTTTGAAAGATGTAATGAAAGTTCTTCCAGAGATCCTAATCAAATGAGGAAAATTACAAAAGTTTATTGATACCTCGTAATTAGGGTGGACCAGACTCAACTACCAGAGTGGAAACAGGTAAAAAATTTATACAGGCAACTAAAACAGGACTCACACAGGTTTTGAGACAAGTACCAAACTGTAATCTCTCCAAGCCCTTGATGTGCATCCAGTCTTAATAGGTTAGGCATTTATTTTCTCCAAAAGGTCTAACAGTGTGCTCCACTCTGTCTACATGGATGAGCAGTCTTGATCTCAGAGGAATAGCTACCTGAAGGATGCTCGCTGCCTGAGCTCTGTCAGGACACTCTTCAAAACCTCCACAGGGGTGCCTGATGAGGTCAAAAGAGAGATGCACTCTACATGGACCCCAGATGTATGGTATGGTTCTTAACACATGGGGATTTAAATACCATCATGCAGCTTTTTTCCATTGCATTTTATCAACTGACTGGTTTATTGTCTAGAAAAAGATGGATTGATGTAGGTGTATATAAATACCTGGTAATAATGGTACTACTTTATGTAATGCAATTATAACTGTTCACTTTGCATACGTCTGCCTGTCTTGTGTATACATTGTCTATGATCAGTATTGCCCTTTTTGACTTGGAGAGCAAGTTTCGTACAAACAAAGGAGTCCCAAAAGGTTTACACACCTTACTGTTTAGGTGAAGACAAAATGGATTTAATAGAAAGGAAGTAGAATAACAATAACTTATAAGCGTATGTTAATGAGGAACTCAGTCCACAAAGGGTGAGCTGGAAATATTTACAATGCCGGTGACACATTTTAAAGGCATTTAAAATAGATCTAAAACATTAAAAGATTAAAAATGGCTGATATTTTTACCTCTACATTTTTAAAAAAATAGTTTTCATTCATAGATGAAAACTAATGAGAATCTAAGTGAACTATGTGGATTTTGAACTAAATGATCTTTTTCTTTCTTTCTTTGGCTACTTTTATGTCAGAGGAACTTATATAAAAATATAACCATATCGATGTAAACTCTTCCTCTCTATATATAATATAAAGAATACTTTTAACTTGGGATCGGATTCAATACTGAAATATAGAAGAATAGCCCTTATATGCAAATAATATTTGAAATCACAGACATGAATTAAACAATAGTAGTAAAGTTAGCACAATTGCATCCATAAATTAGTCATCTGTTAAACTCCCTGAAACGAGGAAGACAAAAGAGTTGTTATGAAAATATTTTATGATATTTCAGTCCTGCAATATGAAAATAGTTAAATACACAAAAAAGGATTTTTCTGCTTGGCTAAAACAATGGCTGTAAAGCTGAAACAGTGCATGAAACGCAATCAGACTGGAAACTCCTGGAGGGTTAGGTCTGTATATACAATACCAGCATGAGCAGAATCACTTATAAAGATGAGGGATTTTTTTAATATTTTATACATGAGGTACATATAAAATCTGAGTGCCATTCCAAATTTTATCATGAGCAAAAATTCCTTACTATGAACTGATTCTTTTCTCCCTTCTGTCAGTGCTTGTGTGTCATCAAAGCCTCTTGCAGACAGAGGTGGTTTGTAACAGCCTCCTAGATCCTTGCACCCACTCAGTTTCCATGACAGGATTGGGTTCTACTTTTTTTCTCATCCTTCAGCTACTATTTTAAGAGTTCATATGACTGTCATCCAACATTCCAGAAATCTGTCAAAGCTCTAAGGCAGGAGAGTTTAATAGCAGCAGATAGTTATGAATTGCTTTTGCAGCGGCGTTTAAGTTTCAGACTGATTAACAAAAGCTGGTTCTTCTCTTCTCTTCTCATTTTTTATAAGAACAGTGAGAGAATTAGCTTCTACACCCAATCCTCATATAGGAAATTGTGCTCCTATGTGATGATTAAGATAAAATATTTATGTTTGGAAGCTCAATAAAGAGCATAACATTGCATCCCTGAAATTGAAATGCTTTAATTATTTAATTATTTATAAACATGATCAGTTACTGGATAGTAACAAATCTACTGGCTTTAGGCAATCAGATGTCAAATCATCAAGGCTTTAGGCAGCTAGCATACTTGCTCTCTATTCGTATTTGATTAAAATATTTATTAAATTATTTCTAATAGCGAATGAATTAATAAAAATGCACTTCTTGCACTGAAATGTTACCAAAATATAAAGGAATATAATTACTTACTGCTATAAATAACTAGGTTCTTTCTCATCTTGTCTACTAAATGGATAGGAGATGTTATTAAGAGGAAGAGAACTTCCTCATGTCTTAAGTCCCATTTATTAGTTGAGAATATTGGAATAATAGCATTAAATATATACCATACCTTAGCTGCTGTTGCAAGATCATCTGAATATTTATAAAGTAGAATCTGAAGAGTTTTTTTCATGAAAAGAGCAGGAAGTTGGATTTAGGGCTGTAATACTTCTTCAAAATATAACAGTATTCCTTCCTTTCTTATTGTTCTCTGGCATACTGTTCCAGGTTATCCAGCAAATCACAGTGAATTGTTCTGCTGCCCTTCCCTAGGCTGCAGAAAGACATGTCAAAATCTGCTTCAAGAACCCCTAGCTCTGTCTTTTTAGTGTTCTTCAAGGTGACTGCCTTCCTCATGTCATCCCCCACAGAACATACCCATTAAGGAATCATCACAGCAGAGAAAGCAGTCAACAGCAATGAGCACTAACCCTCTCTTGCACTGATTTCAGCCCAAGAAGTGGCTGGTAACAAGATCATAAGCTAATGCAAACAGGCCTTGGGAGCTAAGTGCTCTGGGGAATAGCTCCCTGCATCTGTGGTTCCATCAAAAGAAATCAGGTTGCACTCTCTAGGAGTAAGTGCAAGATCAAAAAAATGCCAGACTATGGACAGAGAAAGGATGGTGAAATGGGAGAAGCATAATACATACAAAGAAATCCACATAATATGGTTTTAAAAAAAAAAAAAATCAAAATCTGTCAATAGCATTTATCTATTTTGAATCACAGATAGTGATGTCGGTAAACACAATAAGAGTGAATGGTTAAAATTATGGCTAAGTAAACCATTTAGACTAATCTGCAATATGGCTTAAGTTTAAATGGATATTGTTCATCAACAATAAGAAAGAAAAGAATAAATTGCTAATGCCAGTGAGCAAGAAGATAATTCCAGCCTAGTAAGAGAAAGGCATGAAATGGGCATACTAAATAACAGCAAAACATCCAGAGTGGGCTGTATTTTTTCCATGCATCTTTATCTAAGTGTCTTAAAAGTGATGGTACACCTTAATTTTGAAATACATAAGAATGAAGTGACCAAAGGAAAAGGCTAGTAAGAGCAGGATGCTTTGATTTTGCTCCTGTGAAATTATCAGTGAAACTGAGGTTCATGATCTGAACTTTTTCGTCCTGTCCTCAGGAAAAAAAGATTAATTAGTTTTTTCTTTTAAAATAGAGAAGCTGGTAGACCAGCCATCCAAAAATGTGAGGCCTGACTGGAGAGCAGCTGAGTCCTCATGGTCTGGTCTAGACAGGGATTATTTCTCAACCTTTTGTTTTGCAGAACAAAATTTGATGCTAATTGGGTTATCAGTAGAAAAACATAAGTAAGCCTTCCTCTGTAGTCTGAGGCGTATTAAAAAAGCTTCAGTTTCCTTTACTCACCCTGGCATTACATTTTGTGTTAAAGACTCATCAGATAAGGTACTGAATTCAATGGCCCTTTTAGGATTTACAAACTCATTTCAGAAGCCCCAATTACCTGATTAACCAAAAACCCAAAGGAGGAATTTATAGCTGCTTTAAAAGTAGATGTTGCAGCAATCTTGTACATATTCCTTCTGATTTATGTCTTATTGGCATCAACAGTTTTTATGTTTGCATTTGACTAAATTTATGGAGATATGGAGTTTTTCCTTTTGGTGTAATATGCAAGAACACAAGAGACTAGAGAAGAGAGGAAGACTGTAAAGAAGAGATAGGAGATAGCTGAAAGTCCCTGGAGATTCCCTGTGCTTTTAAAACAGGAAATTATGGCACTGAGTGGCAGAGGGTTTGAAAGTAATAACAATTTTATTACTATTACACAGACTAGATATCTTATTTTCTGAATCAAAAAGAATGATATGAGTAACACTGCTAAAGAAGGGAGCTGCTAATGAGACCTCATGGCAGCTGTGTCAGGGACTGGAGAACATCTGTGATATGACCTGGATCATAACAAGAAATCATTTATAAAGTACATTGCACTTCTCACATTATCAACAATTAAAACTACAAGGAAAAGATCTGAATTTACAGGAGCTCAGTAAAAGGCCCAGTATAAGCAAGGTAATTTCTAACTAAGTTCCACAAATATATATGCAGGAAAGCATTAATTATGGAATCCAATTGCATTGAGAAGTGCATAATTGGGCAATAATAATTTTTAAAAACTCATCTTTCATTGGTCAAAATCTACACTTGTTACTACACTGTTTGAAGTTGATTTCAAGGAAAAAACTTTATCTTTTAAGGAGCATTTTAGAGAAAGATTAATACTTAGCATAAATAAACATATTTTTCATATTTACTTTTTTTGAATATTTTTTAGATGTTATTTTACTGAAGATATTGACTTAGCAACAGACTTGATTTTTTTTTAGTTCTGATTTCCACTTTTCTTTTCAGCTTGTCATTTTACACTGCTGTTCAATAAAACATGAACAGAAATAACATTCTAATAAATGAATAATTGGGAATTTAAAGTTCAAAATGAACAGTTAAAATTCGTTTGTTAGGACATGAAATCGAAAGAAACTTGCAAATAATTTCTGATAGGGAGTATTTAAGAGAGCCTTGTAATCTGCTTTTGAATATTTCATGCAGAAGAAAAAAGAAAAAGAAAAATGGCAGCAAAATCCAGTACATAAATTATTCATTTTGAATTATGCACTCATCTGTATCCTGGTAAAAGCTTAAATATAATTTAACCATGTTGGACCATGGTGTGATGACATCTAGTGTTGCAATATTGAAATAATCTATTTTATCAGAACATGACAATAATCCCAGCAGTTTGGTGTTTGGAATGAAGTCTCCCTTGTGACTGATTTAATATCTAACCCTGAGACAAATTTGGTGTGTTTTGTAGCTCTTCCTGATGTTACAAAATAGAAAAGTATAATTGAATTCTTCCAGAGGGGAAAAAAAGGCAGGAAGAAAAAAAAAACAAAGAAGGAAAAAAGGAGAAAAAAAAAAGGGAATCATGATTAAATCTGAAAATGCTTCCTGGTCTGCTTGATTCAGTTTTCAGAAATATTTTATATAGAAGAATCAAAACTGCACCAAATTTTCTGAAAGGATAAAAGCAGCAATAGGGCTTAGCAAAAACTATACTAGTCCAGAGCAGGCCACAAAGATGATCAGAGGGCTGGAGCACCTCTCTTATGAAGACAGGCTGAGAGTTGAGGTTGTTCAGCCTGGAAAAGAAAAAGCTGCTGGGAGACCTTACAGCTCCTTCCAGTACCTAAAGGGGGCTGCAAGAGATCTGGAGAGGGACTTTTTACAAAGACCTGTAGTGATAGGACAAAGGGGATTGAATTTAAACTGAAGGAGGGTGGGTTTAGATTAGATATTGGGAGGAAATTCTTCACTGTGAGGATGGTGAGGCACTGGCACAGTTTCCCCAGAGAAGTTGTGGATGCCCCAGCCCTGGGAGTGTTCAAGGCCAGACGGGATGGAGCATTTGGACAACGCTCTCAACTGAGCACACGGTGTGATCCTTGGGGTGTCCTGTGCAGGGCCAGGAGTTGGGCTCAATGATCCTGATGGGTCCCTTCAAACTCAGCATATTCTATGATTCTATGATTCTACAATTCTGTGATTTCAGCAAGCTGGTCTAGGAGGAGGTTCTTGTCCTGATGGCAGGGAAGTGGGAACTAGATGATTTTTAATGTCGCTTCCAACCAAAAAATTCCATGACTCTATAGAATCATAGACTGTCTTCAGCAGTCAATGATTATCAAGGCACAGGTCTATTGAAATAAAACTGGTTGTAAAAGAGATGACAAAAAATTTAAATCCTTTAAAAATGAATTTTTATACTCTTAACTGGCAATAGCTGCTGAAATCAAAAGAAAATTTTCCACTGATTTGGCTGGACTCTATCATATTTCAAGTGTACCAATTTGGAAAATGTTGAGAATTCATGATTCCTTGTCAGTAAATAGATTTTTCTGTTCGGAGTAATGCTTTAACAGATCTTGATTCTGACATCTGTGTTGCAAAAACTCAATGCACAATTCCAGTATTAAAATCTGAAAATACTTTGTACTTTGTCATAAGGCTGGTCAATATAGTGGAGATGTAAATCGGTCCAGAATGCAAATATAGAAATCCATAGGCTTCTAAGAAAAATATTTCTAAAAATTACTTTCAGATGTATCCGTGAAACCTAGGCCAAAGGCCAAATTCTGCTGTAATTCTGCTGAATTGAAGCTTCATCCTGGAAAATTCAGAATCATTCAACAAAGCTGAGCAAAAACAATTTAAGTTTTAAAGATTCATATAATTCTTTTAATATTATCAATGGCACTACCCCAATGCTTATTGCTAAGTGAACACTTAAGTCCTTTGCTAAATTGAGCTTTAGCTAGCAATGAAATAAGTACCTATCACCCAGTCAGACGATCAGAAATGTGTAAAAATAAATGCTGAAACATAGACAAAACCAATACAAATATACAAACAGCTACTTGTGTATTCTGAAAGAGCCAAATGACTTCCAGGCCATTAAATATATCTGACAATATATTGTCTTTTTCCTTTCAACCAGTTTTAAAATTGTTTTGCTTTGTAATAACTCTCTTCAACTCCTGGGCTCTTGTCCGTGCTTCAAAAATAGAGATTTTAAAAAAAGAATAAATGAAAAACCTATTTTGCCTCTGAAAGCCTTGAGTTGTAGAGGATGGAAAGATGTTGAACACAAAGTTCAACGTGAAGTCACAAAAGAAACCACTGTAAATATAAGGTTGAATTTGAAATAAATATGCTTTTCCAAAGCTTTTCCAAAGTAGAATAGGTCTCACATGATATGGCTTGACACGACAGACAGCACTGCTTGCTATCATTTGCAAGTATAACAGGTCCTTAGCACAGATACCAAGTGGTGCTATGGTTGTGTGTGTCACCTCACACAATACAGACCTACTGAGTCAGGCTTATCATCCTTATCATCTCTAAAAATCCCTCACAATGGATTTCAAACCTAGTCTAATTTTCTCACAAAGCTTTGACTTATTTTGGAAGTTCTTTAAAAGTGAGAGATATATATATCCCCCTTGTAACTTAGATTTTCTGCTTGGTCTCCTTGAATTCACAAAGGGAGGTTTTTGTCCTGATCCCCAATGTGTCAGTCAGTAAAATGAGACACCTCAGACTGCCTCTGTCATTCACAAAGCAGGGCAAGGCAGCTATGTGGATATAAGAGCTTTTCCATGAGTTGCTTGATGGCCAGCATACCAAGAGAGGTAAGCCTAACCCAGCCAAGAAGCATATTTTGGGTTCCTTCCTCAGACTGGAGCACTGGCTTGTGGTTTTGTCACTCTTTAGAACGGGAATTGAAGAACAGAAATTATTTTATGTGTTTAGGAGCCTGAAGAAAAGTCACATCATTTCATTACAGCCTGGTGGTAGGCAGTATGTGACTGGGGTCCTTGGTCCTACTTTCCTGGCCAATTATACCACCCAGAAGTGGATGCACAGTGGCATCACTGAGTTGAATTTTCTTTCTATTTCTCCTTCTAAAGAATGGACAGACTTCAGGGCCTAATGGAAAGCACAAACCCTTGCATTTGTATTCTGCAAATGAGCACATTCTCCTGGAATGACAAGTCCTGGATTTCAGTTCCTCCTGTCAATGCAGTTTATGCCAAAGACTTTTTAATTCCAAAAATATAAACATCTCCTAAAGCAGAGAGCATGGCTGCCATGACCTTGATACAATCCAACAGTTTTTTTCCTTACTACTCTGTGGAGATTGTGCAAAGATTTCTCTTTGTATTTTCTATTTTGTCCGTGTAACAAAATAGTCAGCAAAAAGATCTTGGACTAGTTAGAACTTCTTGGTGATAGAAAAAACAAGCATTTCTTACATTCATGACATTTCCCCCAATGCTATTAAGTAAGCACATAAATCAGAAAGTCTTCTATGTCAAAACTGATCAAGGTACTTTTCTTTTTAATTCCACATTAATTTGTTTTTCTTCCTAAAGTCAGCATTTACAACATGAATCAATCATATATGCAGAAAGACCTTGCTTGAAAAATTGGTCCAGGAATTGTCTTTGAGTTCAAAGCACAAAGTCCACAGCTTCTTTTCTGGAAGTGTCTTCAATGAAAATGCTACAATTGTCAGCAACACAAAAGAATAAGTTTTGAGAACTTATGTGCAGTCTCAAAGACAAGACTTTTATGATTAGAGAAGCTAAGCAAAACACTTAAGATTTTATTTTGCCAGGTTATGACATATATCAGCATCTAAGTAACATCTTAATATTTTTGAAATAAAATACCAACCCACTTACATGCACCATTCAAAGTATTAGGCTTATATTTGTATGGCTTCACTAGTCTGAGATAAGACAATGTAATAACCAATATCATACAAAATTAAATATATCATTAACACCTTTAATTTATTGCATAAATTTATTTTTATTACACCAGTCCACTCACAAGCTGATATAGAAATTGTTGTATTTTGCATTACCTGGAGATGCCCAACAGCATTTAAAAGGACTTGCTTGTGCTGTGTACATGCAAGGAGATGTGTTAATGCTGATGATACTTCTGCTCTACGTGTCTTTTGGACACACTTTCTGCTTTAATTTGCCTGTGATATTTCTTCAATAAAGCAAGCTTTTTTGGTTTCTTGGGTTTTTGTTTGGGGTTTGGTTTTTATTTTTGCTATATAATTTATATATTAGCATGCTTTGTCTCTTGAAGCTCTACTCCAGGCATCTGAGTCTGGCAATCACTCCACAAGCTCAGTTTGCCAAGAAGTTTAATACTGATTCTCTAGTACCTGCCACCTGCCAGCAATTGTTTGCTGTGCAAGTGGTGAAACATTACTTTACTGATTGGGTCAAGCCCAGTTCATTTTCGCTCTGATTTTTGTCTTGATGACAGTGTATAGAAAATGTAAGTTAAACTCTTCAGGGAGTTAACCAGCTTGATAATCCACACAGTAACATGCTGCCAGTTATTTCCTTACTCTCTTATTTCTATATTTTTTTCCGCTTTTAATGGCAAGCCGATCTCTTAACCTTGAAAAATAGGAATGCAGAATTGACAGTCATCCATGATGAAACTGAATGTGCATGAACTTACTTAAATAGCAATAAACTTTTTTTATCTTTAAAATTTTGCCAATGTGTAAGTATCTTTCGGAAGTATCTTCTTTAGTGCTTCTATGGCATTAACATTCATGTTATGAAGATGGGAAAAGAACATTATAATTTGCAACATTTATTTTCTAGATAGTCTTTATTTCTACCAGCAAAAGAAAATCTCAGTAAGGGGGGAAAAACAAACAAACAAACAAACAACAACCACCAAAACCAAAACCAAAACCAACAACAATAAAAACCCCAATGAAACAGAGCTATGCCCTGCCCACCAGTGCACTCCAAAGAGGGCACTGGTTCATTCTCAAAGTCTCATTTGGCAAGGATTCAAATTTGAAACTGTAGCCTAAAAGTTTGAAAGTAAATATGAGAAAAGCTCTTCATGACCTGGTTTGCTATACTGAAGCTTTCACTACAAGATAGTTCAAATTATGTAAAATTTTCCTACAGCTGGAACTACAAAACTGCCATCAAATTGTGGAAGTTTCAGGATTCCTAATAGTGTCATATCAGGGGAATTTTTGGAAAAAAAGTCAAAACATTTTCCTCATGTGATGTGTTGACCCTGACCAGCAACTAAGCACCCATCAGTCGCTTGCTCCCCATCCCCTCCACAGTGAGTTGCAGGACAGAAATGAAACAGAAAAAGTGAGAAAAACTCAGGGGTCAAGACAAAGACAGTTGAGTACATGGAGGGAAAACTGAGGAAAAAACCCAAATGATGCAAAGGCAAGCATTCAACACCTCCCACTAGCAGACTGATGCCCAGTCTCTGAGCAACAGCTTCTTTGGAAGGACTAGACAGAGATAGAATCTTCACTCAGTCTTAAATGAAAAAATAAGGTTTCAGTGGAGATGCTGGTAGAGCCTTCTGCAAGGAAGACAAGCAGATTGAGTTTGATAAGGAAGAAGGGTAAGCAAGTAGAGGAATGTACAGAGACACGTGTCGTGATCATAGCAGAAAATGTCTTTTATTGCAGCATTCAGAATGGATCTCACATGATGATATGCATCAGGGAGAAGAAGAAAAGAACTATAAGATGATTTGAATTTGAAGGAGTTTCATTCTTTAGTTGCATGCTTTAGTTTAATTTAGTTTAGACAGGAATGTTCTTAAGCATATTTGTCTGACAGAGACTAATATTTGGGCAAAGCCTCGGCATAGACCTTCAGGAGGGTCTGAGTTAGAGGGGACTAGCAAGATACAGATCAGAAAAAATAAGCAGTGGAGATATTGTCCAAAAAGGCTTGGGGAGGGAGGTGATGAAACTACTTTAGTTAGCTATCTCCTTGGGTGACTCTTGGTCTAGGGAGAAGCAGATCAGTCTAGAATACACGTCTGGGAGTTAGTAAGAAAATCATTGTATTTGGTTTTGTGATGAGGTTACAGAGAAATGAATCACAAGGGAGGATAAGCAGAGAAGCTGGTCAAAGAAGATGCAGCAGAAGTACTGGCTCTGAGATTGGCTAACAACCATTAATGGCTGTATTAAGAGCAGCTTTATTTTGTGTAAAAGATAAAAGCAGATTTGGGAGGGATGCAGTGTATGTCTAACAGAGAGACTGTCAGCAGTTATAAACAACATGTTGAGTTGACTTAGAGAGGCAAACAATAAAAGAAGAAAGACAAATAGCTGAAGTATTAGCAGATGATGAGATCTGGAAATGTGTATCAAGTACAAAAGCATTTCACAATAAACTGTTCATCCGATAAATGACAATTTCTAGTTTTCTCAAACTTTAACATATTTAAGCCTTGTAGTACTCTGAAAAATACTTCAGGCTCTATATCCTTCATGACCTGTGCTCCTCTGCATCTTTCAACACTTGTTCAAGCCCTTGAGTGCTTTCTGATCTGGCCAACACATTTTACAATGAACCTGTGCAAAAGGAAAATTTTCGATATATCCATTGAACATATTCAAGTATGGAATTTTTTATTATTATTTCCCTGTCTCATAACTCTAATGCCACTCTCTTAATTATGAAAACATTAGCTTCATAGCTAGAAAATTGAGTTATTCAGGGAGATTTCTGCTTTCAGAGTGAAATATGAATGTTGTGAAAGATATTTATCACTGAAAGTTAATAGTCTTTTTTTTTTTACAAACAAAGCAAAAAATAAATTATTAGGAAGTATTCTCCTGCAATCACTTAGTCAACCAATAATATGCCCATTCTTTTAGTACTGTCTTCCAGTATAATACAGAAAGTGGTAACTTGGTGGTTTCAAAATTTGTAATTACTTTAGACTTTTGGGATTTCTTTTAAAAATATTTCTATTGTTCCTCATAGAGAAACTATTTAGACACATATTTTTTTGTTGTTGTTGTTAAACATTTAAAATATTGTTATGCCTAGCTATAGTTTCAGTCATATAAAAATATCACAAGACTGCAGCTTCTAAGACATATAGTTGTTACTGGCCTGTTTTGAGAGAGGTTTAAACAACAGTTCTTCATTCTCCTTTCCTATCTTTTTTTTTTTCCACATTTGATAGTGATCAAGCTGCAGGAATGATTTTGCCTGTGGATTTCTTTATTGTGGTGCCAGTACATGTGCCTCTGAATTTGAGCCAAATGGAAGAACTCTGCAGTATGTCCTCTGTGTTGGGTGAATCTGGGACAATGGGTGTCAGCGGATGCTCTATACCACAGTCCTACTGAAAAAGCCTGGAGAAGGACAGTATTGACAACCAAGCCTGAAAAACCTCAAAACCATTCACAAAAACGAAGCTGCCACCCCCAAAAGCAGAGTTCACATTGAGCCAGCCAACCACTCTCCTTGCATGCACTTTTGATAAAAAAATATTAACATCCATCAGCACATCCTTGGCTCTGTCTTTTGTGGTACCTTCTTTAGATATAGGAATATATCAGGGCCACATCCATTCATCTTATGAGCACAGGGGTTTGAGGATATGCTACTCTAACCCTGGTCAAAAGCACATGTGTATCTGTGCCTGTCACCTTTCTAGTACTCAGGGAACAATGAATTAGGTGTGGTTTGATTTGCTTTTCAACAAAGACAGTTTCCCTAATCCAGCTGCAGTCCCTACTTCTCCTGGGGCAGACATGGAAGATGTCAATGAAGCTCTGCTTCAGTTAGGATTCTGGAGTTAACTGGATTGATGGCCTCCTAGAAGCCCTTCTGTATAAAGAATATATTTTTATTTTTAAGAAACGATCTGAAATTGTTATGAACCTAAAAATGGGGTTAGGTCACAGCCAGAGTAATTCCAAATCTGAAGGGGAAATTATTTAAAACTAGAGGATGAGTGAATAAAATCATAATTCTGTAGAAGTACACACCTCTGTCTACTCAGACAAAATATTTTTGCAGATAGATACGTCTTTCCTCCATCACATCTTGGTAAGCATATGGGTACAACCTTTCATTAGCATGAAAGATTCTGAATATAGCAAATCATAGTAACACGAGGTCCTGCCAGTTTATTTGCATTAATTACAAGAGGAAGTTGGTACTGGAAGGAAGAAACAAACCCATTTCTGAGGCCTCATTCAGCAAATAAATTACAGACACCTCCTAAAGCAATGCAGTTGAACTGTAATTTATGTTACATGCTTTGAACAAATTGCATGCTAGAATCATTTTACAAAATTGCAATGTACATTTACTATGAGGGAACTTAAAATTATAGCAATAGAAGAGAAAATAAGAGGTACTATTAAAAATTTCAGAAAAAACTCTTAATGGAATATACTGAATTAAAAACCAAAATGGATGAAGGTGTTTCCAGGTAGCTTATATAAACCAACTATATTTAATATACTAATCTTTAATAGCTGCTGGTGCCATTGGGGCAGTTATATTCTTAAATGGGATTCTTTGGGTTCATTTAGCAGCAATCCAAATGTACCATATATCTCCATTTTCATACAGGTTATATCTTCCTCTTAACCCAAGTCCTATTTTCCTGAAGTTGCAAAATGCATGAAATACTATATTAATGCTCCAATTACAGAGTGAATTGGATATTATGCCAGGGACTTTTGGATAAAGTGTCTGAAAGTGCTTGTCAAGGTGCAGGCTGAATCACCAAGTGCTTCCTCCCAGCCCTGTTTGAATGACTGGCTTATGAGGTATCTCCCTGACCTGGGGTCACCCGCAGTGCAACAGCTCTTAGCATAACAAAAGGAGTCGTGTAGTAGCCAACACAGATTTGTCAAGAACAGATTTTGTCAAACTAACCTAATTCTATTCCATGACAGGATAACAGGACAGAGCAGCAGAGAAGCAGTAGTATCATACATCCTGACTTTAATGGGGTTTTTGATACTCTCTCAGGTGTCATCCTCATAGCCATGCCAGGGATCTATTATCTTGGTGAAACTTCTGTTGGATACAATCTTGCTGGATAAGTGTACTCAAAGAGTATCTGGGAATGCCTCTTTGCCAGGATGGAGGGATGTAACAGGTGGAGTTCACTAAGGTTTCCTTTGGGCAGCAGGCCAGGCCTGCTCAATGTATTAAGTGATATAACATAGGCCAAGTCTATTAAATATACAGAATATGAAGCTGAAACTGCATAGGGAACCATTAAATATCACCAAGCTGGCAACAGCACTGGAGAAAATGATGCATTTTTCCAGATAACCACAGCAGTCTTTGTGTGCTTGCTTAAATTGCATTGGTCTCCAAACATGGTCTGTCACCCCTTGATGTTCTCTAGCAGAGAAGAAAAATGTAGAGATGAAATTATCTATATTCATGTCTATAGCTGTTGGACAGGACACAGTAATCTTAAATTGAAGTTAGATGTCAAGAAAACGTTCTAAGATTAGAGACATTAAAGATCTGGAGCAGACTGCCTAGAGCTTGCATCTTCTTCATTGGTTTCAGATGGCTGAACCTGGCAGGGTGGAGGTCCCAGCTGATCCCCCCTGCTCTGGCCCCACAGAGGTGAGGATGCCACAAGCCCCTTCCCTGGTGCCAGCCATCCGTCTGACTGGGTGAGTGTTCCTGGTAGGTACACACACACACACACACGCGTACATGCAGAGTGCAGACATGCCTATTCACATGGGTCTGCTGCAGTCAGAGCGTGCTGCTGGCACCAGTGCCTGTGAAGGGCTCCGGTGGTTCCATCCTGTTCCTTCTCTCCTTCCTGGAGAGGACCGACACTTGCAATAATGGAATATATACACAAAAAATACCTGTCTCTTTAGCAACCAACCTTAAATTCCCAGTCTATCTGGTTGCTGGCCCATGGACCTATGAGTCCTTAAGAGCCCACTCCAGCCACTGGCACTCAGACCTCTTGTCAATGTAGAATGTTTGCTAACATTCTGATACACACAGAACAGAGAGTACATTCACATGAAAAATAAGGAAAATTTGATAAATATCAAGAATGACATCATAATTGTCACTCTTCAGGAGTACTAGACTTTAACCTGGAGTCCTCTTAAGGTCTCTTTACAGGCAATGTTATCAGACAACATTACTAGGCAAGAAAATACAATTGTATCTTAACTCTATGTCGTGTTTTTCCTTTCAAATATTATAAATAAAGCAATACATTATTAAAAGTCCAGTCAATGTGGTATTTTTAGTTGTTTATATTTGTGTGTGTATTTACTTGTTTGTTAGCTTTTTCTCCTGGTAAAAAGTGCTCCCTAAAGTAAGTATAGAGACAAGTCATAAATCTGTGATAGTGATATCCTGATTTCCACATGCTGAATACATAAATGTCAGCAGACTGGACTAGTAAAGGGTGTCCCTGCCCATGGCAGGGGTGTTTGAGCTAGATGATCTCTAGGGTCCCTTCCAAACCAGGCTACAATTCTATAAAAGCTTGAATGACTCCTGTTATCTTTGCAGAGATTTTGTCTTCTGTGTCCTACAAGTCACAAAAAATGAGAGCAGAATGAAAGTTTACAGCACAAATCTGTAATTTCATACCTCAGTATTTGTTCCTTAAAATGTCAGTGAAAAAAATGTTTACAGTGGATGAAATAATCAGAACTGACTTGGTGGAATAAATACAGGAAAAGCAAACCCATCTTAAGTTTCAGACATTTACCCTATGCCATAGCCTTTCCAAGTTAAAGGAAAAGCACTTATTTAAGTACTTTTTTTCCACATTTTGGAGCTTACTTATACTTTTCAACCAGTGTCACAGTCTCCTATTATTTTATCAACTACACATTCTGCCTTTCCTTGCTGACATTCTAGTGCAGAGAAACAAAGGGTATATTTCCTTTCTCCATTTTCTAAGAATCTGTGTTTACACACATTCCAGTTCCTGCATCCAGAATTTACTTGTTCATTCTAGATGTGGAGAATTCAGAACAGACATATCTTGCTGAAAGGACAGTGGAGAATGCCTGAATTAATGTTGCTGTGGCCATATTCCCCTCTGCAGTATTTGGGTGAGATGGACAGACCTCAGCTAGCTAGGCTGGTTACTAGCACATAGTGTGCGACAACATACACAAAACTTGCTGGATTTAGATCAGAGTTCATCTGAAAGCTTCCACTTAAAGCTTTTGGCTCAATATTTATAAATGACCTTTAAAAGGGAATTTCAAACTTGTGTGGTTTAGTTTAGGTAATACTATAACAGGCACTATACTTCATTTCTGGAAATCCCAACCAACACTGGTACTTAAACACCCTATTTTAATCCCCATAGAAGTAATTTCTATGCTCCTAAGTTACCACCTGCTGTAGACAGTAATGGTTTTCCAGTGAAACCTGGCAGGATTTCAGAGTCCCTCTCAGCTCGTGTCACCTGCTGGCTTACAGACTCAGGCAGTGACAACTCAGGCTGCCCAGCATGGACATGCTCAGACCACCTCTTACAGTGAAATGATCTTTAATCAGTATAGGTTTTGGCAAAAGCAACCACAGCAATTGCCTGTGGTGGAAAGCCAAGCTGAGGCCCTGCTAAGGCATGTTAGGTACTTGAGCAAGTAATTGCAATGTGCTGGTGAGGGCATGTGTTACCCCCACCTGCCTTAGTTCCACTCAGGGCTCTCATGGATCTACGGGTAGTCCAACTTCTGACTCTTTAAGCAATCTAAATACCCACCTGTGCATGACTGCCTTTTAATATTTCACAAAGAGTAGAAAATCAAAGTGTTTTCTTGTGCACTGATCCTGCGGCTCAGGACATGATCTTTGATAATAAATATGCAACATAAATATGACTTTCACTTCTCTTCAAACAGTAGTTCAGGGACCACCTACCACACAGCCAACGCCCTGGATAAATGAGATTCCTTCGCCATTCCATTTTGCAGTCTGAGCTCTACTGGGAGAGCAGCTGAAAGAGCTTCTTACTCTCTTGCTCCCACCCCTACTCCACATCTATCAAACAAAGTCATATGGTTCCTGGTAGAAGCCCAAAAGGAAATAAAGTCATATTCTTGATCAGAGCCAAAACATTGTTTTAGAATAACAGCTGTCAAAACCTGGCCAAAAGGCTTGATTTTAACTGTGTATAAAATTTCAGTCTTCAGTGTGTACAATGATTTGTAAAAGGGTCAGTGGCATTGTCGAGGATTATAAGGAAGCACTGCTGAAAGCATTTAAAAGATCAGGGGGAAAAAAAATTCCTTGTCAATCAGCTTTTCAGACATCCAAAAATTTTTTCTCCTTTCAGTAGTAAACTGCACTCAGGACAAAAGTCTTCGGTCTACGTGCAATTAAGGACAGGGTAAAACTAGGGAAACATGCTGCGCATCAGGCCTGAACTGGACAGAAGAAAAGATTTCAAGCTAGGAGTTTTACTAAGGTACATTTCAGAATTGTTTTTGTTAAAAGACAATAAGGGCATTGTCTCCTCCTCCTCCCTCTCTGCAGGTACTCTAGGCTATTCTCTTCTACTTTGTTCAAAAACATTACCAATCCACAGCATATTAAAGGAACCATTGTTAGATTGTGTACTCTTAATTCTCTTTCCAGACTGATTTTCCCAACCATCACATGTGCCTGGTATTTTTTTCCTGATGTGGTCTATATAACTCCTTCCAAAGTTCCTAGTCAAATGGGCAGCCTTCATCAGGGGGAGGCCACAGCTGCCTGGCCCTCACTGCAGAGACGTGCACTGGAGCATGCCTGGCACAGCTGTGCTGAGTTTATTCTCTGGCAGACAGAGAAAAGAACCTTTCTGGCTGCAAAAAGCGAGGGAAGGGTCTATCAGTGGATAGATGTTAACATCCAGAGAAAGCTGGGATTACCTCCATGTTTTGTTGGCTTGCTTAGAGTCAGTGTCTTTTCATTCGTTTGTTACTTGAAGACTGACAGTGACTGGAAGAAGCCAGGGAATACATGTACCCCAGCTTTGACAAGACCAACGTTTGAACCATTGTTTTCACAGTCTATACCTACGAGGTCTTCGGACTTACAAGCAAGTTCTCTGCTTACCCACTTTTCTTCGGCTGCATATGACACACCATCTAACTTTTCTTCACTGTCCCAAGAAAAAAGTTTGTCTTTATACTACATGCTTGTTTTGGCTGTGGTGGGGTTAATTTTCTTCACAGGGCTGTGTTATGGATTTGTGCTGAGTACAGTATAGATAATATAGAGATGTTTCTGTTATTGCTGAGCAGGGCTTACACAGAGCCAAGGCCTTTCCTGCTCTCCATACCGGCCTGTTGGCCAGGAGGCTGGGGATGCATGGGAGGTTGGGAAGAGACACAGCTGGGACAGGTGACCCCAACTGACCGCAGGGATATTCCAGACCATGAGACATAATGTTCAGTATATAAAGGGAGATGAAGAAGGAGGAAGTGGGGATTATTTGGGGTCATGGGTTTTGCCTTCTCAAACCATTCCTACATGTGGTAAGACCCTGCTCTCCTGGAGAGGCTGAAAACCAGCCTGCCCGTGGGAAGAAATGAACTAATTCCTAGTTTTGCTTTGCTTTCTGCGCAGCTTTTGCTTTCCCTGTTAAAGTTTCTTTATTTCAACCCACAAGTTTTCCATATTTTACCCTTCTGATTCTCTCCCCAGTCTTGTGGGTGAAGACGAGAGTGAGTAGTTGTGTGGAGCTTGGCCGCTGGCTGGGGTTAAACCACAGCAGAGTATCACAAAGCTGTATGAACTACCCAAGAAAGACCTGTCTTTGCTAGGTTCTTGTGTCTCATCTGTATCACTGTAGATTTTCTGCAAAGTTATACTTGGCAAAACCCTGCAAAAGGTTTGTTTTTTGATAGTAGTGTTGAGATTTTCCTAAATTTTTAAAGTTATATTATGAAACAAAGTGTATTTGCAGTACAATCTTTTTTCTTAAAAAAACTGTTTTGCAGTGTAATTTTGTTCACAAATGCAAGTGAAAAATTTATACTGGCAACATTTTATAATGTAGACCTTTCTGTGGTCATTTTCCCTGGAATGGGACAAACTGCAAGTTAATGTAGAAACTGCTAGTGCTGCAAACTCAGATTTGAGAACCTGAAAGTGAGATTGAACTCATGTTTTCTAATACTTAATCATCCACTTAGCATTGGAAGAAAAAAAGCCCCAAAAATAAACCACTTCATCTCTCCAACAGTAAAGTAAATGCAGTTAAGTGGACTTTCTCAGCATGTAATTGATCAAAATTTGTAAACAAGCCAGTTGTTGCCATACAAGATGGAAGAGGCTACAACTCTGTTAAATTCTTTCTGCTGTGATGAAAGGTTTTAACAAGGCAGTAAATTTCTTTCTGTCAGCTAATAATCCTAACCAGATACAATTTTTAATACACAGTTTTATTATATGCAAAGGATAAACCTCTTAAATTAGAAGGTGTCACTTTTACAGCCACTTATTAAAGACAGTGTGATACCTTTATTTTTTTGGAAGAGAGTGATTGGCTGTGCTGACTAATAATAGGTTTTTTATATTTCTCATCTTTTATAGAAATTTAGAAAGTAAAACTTTCTCAGGCAGCAACATGCAAACATGCAACAAAATGAAATATGGTTAGAAGATATCACAGAAGACCTAACTAGACAGAAAAGCCTTTTTTTTTTCCCCCAATAAAATAACAGGATTAAAAAAACCCTCTGTCTCTCTTAATCACTGCAAATCCACCCCAATTTTCCAGTCCAGTTCTTCATTGAAGACGATCTATTGTCCTTTCAAGAAAAAGATATTTCAGATGCAATGAAAATTTTACAGATGTATTAATATCTGGTGAGAAAAAAGGTTTTTTTTTAAATTCAATTTTAAATTTAAATTATTAAATAAATAATAAAAAATATCGTGGATCTGGTAAATAAAGAGCTGTTAAATAACAGCTACATAAGGCATTTGGTGGATAAATTATTTTTTGACACATCTAACCTTAAGAATATGAGGTCTTAGTCCATGTACAATTAATCTACAACCACTTTTGTTGTTGATGGTTTTTTGTCATTGTTTTTGTTTTGTTTTTGTTTGCTTATTTTTCTTTCACTTTGATGGACTTTGCTAAAACAGCCATGTTGAAAAAGTGCAATAATCTTTTTGGCATATCGAAATTTCAACAATCTGCTTGCAAATTGTCTCAGTGAATTAAATCCAAGTTAAGTTCACAGCAAAAAACCATTATGATAAAAGTTTGCCAATAACTTTATTGCCCAAAGGCAGGTTGTACCGTACACAGGCTGTTATTGCAAATGCTCCTCTGAAGATTCAGGTGTGATTCCAACATCTGTGGCCAAACTCCTACTGAGTAGGCAGGACAGATAGGGAATTCATGAAAAGGATTGGATTTCTCTTTCTATTGTGTCAGTGATTCATTGGGTGACACCACCAGTGTCAAAGCCCAGGAACTGGGAAGAGGGTTGTGAGAGGAAGAGAGTGTTGTGTGCTCTTAGAACCTATAGAGTGAAATGCTCCCTATCTGTCCAACTAAATGTTATTTTTCAGAGTACCTGTCATCTAATTTTCTACGTTCTTTGTTATGTCTTTAGTATATTTCAAGAGGAGTATAACAAAACAAAAGAGAGAGGACACTATATCAGCATAAAAAACTTTAAGGCAAAAGTTAGAACTAGACATAAGGTCAGGGGAACAATATCTTCTTCAGATGGGTTTGTTGACAGATAAAATTCTACATGGAGCTCTGGTCCCATGATATGAAGCATTTTAGCGGCAATGCAGACTTAAGGACTCTCTGCTCCTCAATTTAATTCCCCATAGTGCTACAGTAAATACTAAGAATAAGTTGAAGGGTTAGAATCCTCTTTTTGGCTCACAAAATTTCACTGAATTTATGTCTGCAATGCTGAAAAGGAAGCAAAAATGATGATAGGAAACCACAGAAGAGGCAGAAAAGAAGAGGAATGTATGGACAGACCTTAGGCTCTGGCCCTTCTGCCATGGAGTGAAAACCTCTAATGTCTCTGACAGCAGTATTGGCATTGATACCTGAAATCAGGTAAAAGAGGTGTTTTAAAAATATTAGCTATATTGAATTTACTTATATCTCTGTGAATCTAACAGGAACAGTTTAACTCCTTTAAAATATTATTACTTAAATATATTTCACACTCAATAAACAGCATAAAAGGGCTTTCTTTTTCAAGATTAAGTGCCTTAATACAAGCAGTTTAAAATCACCTGTAATTCAGCAGATAGAATAACTTGTGTAGCTTTCAGAGGTCTTGAATTTATTGTCAACACTTTGGATTAAAGTCTACAAAGCAGAGTAAACCACCGGAAAATACTGTTAGTATTTTACCTCTGGAGTAACATAGATTGTTCATCCTCTCTGAAACAAAGGCAAATAAAAATGTGTTTCCTCGTGGTTTCCCCTATGTTTGAAAGGCTTGAAATAATTAAACTTCAGTCTCAGAGACACTATTACTCCGATGATTATTGTCTCAGTGCAGTCCTTTGTAAATCTTAAAATATAGTTCAGTTAAATATACTTAGTTTGACTTCCATACAACAGAAGAGATGTGGCTGATATAGAAAAAGGTTCTTGTCTTGATGGGTATTCTTTTAGTGAATTTATTTATTTCCAAACCCACATGTTTATGTAAGGGCTACGAACAGATGAACTCATTACTTGTAGAAAAAATACACATATGGATTGCTCTACAAAACACACCAGCAGACACCATAAAAGGTAGGATTCCTAAAGTTGCACTCCTAAATCCAGATAAGTGGTTTGGTTTCCAACAGAAGGTTTTGAGTGTTAAACAGTCTTTTATTTTCCAATCATGGGCTGAATTTATTTCTGAAGTTAAGTGTGAGCAATTTAGCTTGATTTTCTTTTTTCAAGTTGATATCCATTTCTTTTCCATTTGTCTCAAAAGCTTCATAGAGAAGAAACTGGTCCATACAATTGGTCTGCTCTCACAATAAAAATGTTCTGTCTGGAATAATTTTAAAGGCCTTGAACAGTACAAGAAGTAGGATCTGAAAATCCAGAGAAAATTAAATACAACCTTCACACCAGATCCCAGCACATTGTTGCCACTCACAGAGTACATGATTTTCATTATTAGAGATTTTCCAACAAGTAGAATAGTTTTGGTAGGCCTAATGCAGTTGCCTACATTTTCTAGTATGATATAATAAACTGCAGATTCTTATTAGAATCACAGAATCAAATAGTTTGGAAAACACCTTAATGACCTTTGAGTCCAACCATTAACCCAACACTGCCAAGTCCAACACTAAACCGTATCCCTAAGAACCACATCTACACGTCTTTTAAATACCTCCAGGGATGATGTCTCCACCACTTCCCTGGGCAACCTGTTCCAATGCTCGACAAACCTTTTGGTGAATTACAGGACAGTAGCACACAACAGTACAATTCAGGCTCTCGTTTCACAGAACTTTTTGCACAGTATGAATTTTCAAAATTGGAAAAAAAATATTACCTCTATATCAAGTAAACAGGCTTCCTCTGTGCTTTAGGTCAAATTTCAGCTAGGCTACTGATAATTTCCAAGGCAGACGATCACAAGTAGCCATGAAATATACCTACTTACTGGCAAATATCAAGTGCTAGAGAATCCACTCCTTTTTTGTGGGTTTCTAGCCCTCATCCAAAAGCAAAATGAGTATCAGCACCACTTCTTACTAATGAAGTCTGGTCTAGGCTCAAGAGATGTACAACCATTCTCTTCAATTGCTCTAGGTGATCATGTTCCAAGGAATTCAGATCAATTCAAGGGAAATAAAGAAGACTGAAGAATATGGTTATGCCAAGGCAAAATATAAAGAGGTAGTCTGATTGAAAAACCAAATCAAAATCCTATCTCCTCTAAGAAAATAGCATAAATAGTGAATCAGTGTTCACTATATGTGAAAAAAAAGACCTCTGCATCGGACCAAGGGCATGTATTGTTCTGTACACAGTGAAACGGAAAGGTCAGAAGACAGGGAGTTGGAAAGGTGTGGGGAAATCTGCACTGACAGAGAAGATTATTGTTTGCTTCCTTGTCTGCTAAAAATTATCTTCTGAAACAAAACATGAGCTGTCTGAAAACATGATGCCAACATGATCTAAATAGAATATCAAATTCAGGAGACGTGGAGAAAAAGTCTCGTAAGACAACAAACTTCAAACGCTTGAGAACGTTTCTTTAGAGTTTGAAATTGGTATAAGAAATTCCATAGAAGAGTGTGAAGCAAAACAGGTTACTGAAATGTATTGTATCATCCTTTGCTTCACATGAAAGACCACTGCCTATGAGTTTCTGGTCTCCTAAGGAACTGGGACAAATCTCACTTTAGGGGAAATTTCTAATTTCAAGAAAGGGAATCATTAGAAACATTGCCTGGCTACTCAGGCCCCTTAAGAGTAGCCCAGGCAGACTGTAGATTTTACAGCTTCAGTTTCAGGTCAGATGCCTGGGTTTGAACAGGGTCATTATAAAGCCACACAGCACCATTTGCAGGATCTAAAAGGAACGACTCCCAGAAGCAACACCTAAAAGGCCAGATGGGGCAAGGTTCGTACAGGTTGGTTTGGGATCCTGGTAAGTGCAGGTACTCCAGGTTCATCCCACATTCTGACTGCATACTTCAGCATCTATTTCACAGAATATGGAATAGGTTGAGTTGGAAGGGACATTTTAAAAGTCATGTAGTCCAACCTCCCTGCAATGAGTGTTAGTTATACATTTTATCCAAAGGCCGCTTAATGAAAAATCCATGGGAACAGGGACCAGGACGCAGTCCCAGGAGAGTGCTTTTTACGCTAGACAGTGAGAAACAGGCCCCTGCTTACAGTGCTAGCTCACTCTGTACCCCCATGAAT
This sequence comes from Picathartes gymnocephalus, assembly GCA_013390045.1. Classification (NCBI taxonomy): domain Eukaryota; kingdom Metazoa; phylum Chordata; class Aves; order Passeriformes; family Picathartidae; genus Picathartes; species Picathartes gymnocephalus. The sequence goes on from WEKY01014905.1 coordinate 23,727, forward strand.
TTTACATTTCTGACTGCAGAATGGTCTAGACACTTTTTTTTTTTTGGTAACATTCCCTGTAGGTTTCCAATGTGATCTTAAATGAAGTTGAAAGAGAGAATCAGGACTACCTCTTAAATGTCCTATGACTTTCTTTTCCATTGTCTGGAGTACAACTAAGCCAATTTATTGCTACCCAAAGCTAAAGATTTTAGTTTTTTTTTCCTCTCAGCTGTGCTTTATTTCCAGCTCAAATCATCACATAGTATGTACTCAGAACAAATTTAACTGATGCCCTGCATGTACGCAGTATCTTTCTCTGAGATGTTGCTGAAGTTGGGCTTTTATCTGTCAGTTTTCATCTATTATTTGGTAGTTAGGAGAGACACATGCAGGATTTCTTGTATAAATTATTGATTTTGTATTGGATGAGTCTCACAACTGCATGTTGGAGATGTTAAATAGGCTACAGCTATCACTGCTGACTTTCCTCAGCAGATGTGCAGTCTCGTAACAGGTATTTTTAGATTTTGACACACAGTTTCAGCCAAATTTCTTGCTCTTTTTTGAGGTTTAACAATTATTATTTGGTTTGTAAAATAATGAGAAGCTCTCATAGTGTGTTGAAGTTGTGGGCCCTTCCTTCTTAACATAACAGCCATAAAATCTAAAATCAGAGAGATATTGGGGCCTGGAACGTATCAATAATTCATGAAGCCTGTTTACAAGGAAGAACAAGAAAAGAAAACTCTAGCTTTTCTATTTTCCTTTCTATCCCAAACCCTCATTACCTATAAAGCAATACTGCTTAAGCTTCTGAGCTGAAAGGGAGTTTCCAATCCAGTTTTGACAGATATGTCATGAAATACTCTGTATCTTACTCCCTGACCACTCTTGGAAAAGGTAGGTGAATACTTCATAAACCAAGAAGCCAGGAAGGCTGATATAACAGAATCCTTCTGTGTTTTCCTGGCACCATGTGGAAATATTGATGAAAACAGGTTTTGCACCTAAGAGGTTCATTGAAATTGGTGCCATGCACAAAACAAACCCACTTCCACAGAAGTTGTGAGGATGCTTGAACCTCCACAGTGCCATACAGACATATCCATGTGTCTTCTGGCAGTGAGCTGGTTTAAGCCATCAGTTCAGAAAGCTGCTTAAGTGAGATGTGGCATGTCTACTTCAGTGCAGACATGCCCTAAAGGAAAATGTGCTGAACTAGAAAGATTATGTAAAATGCAGAAACAGGAGAAGACTAGAGTTCTTGGGTTCAGTGCTCTCTAGTCTGCCTTGACTAAACTATCAGTAGAGTCAATTTAGCTCTTCAAGGGCCAAACACCCTGAAGGTTCAACACATTCCTGCCCAGTATTACCATTTCATTCCCTCAATGTTACTAATACAAATGTTTTCATGGGGTCTACTATCATTATTTTATTTATTTATTTATT
>WEKY01014914.1:0-12813 GCA_013390045.1 Picathartes gymnocephalus
TTTTTCTTATATTTAGATACTGGTTTTAGTTTCATTAACTGCTCCTGCAGCCAGTTTCTAGAATCTGAATGAATTCCTAATAGCCACTAGGAGTGTGTGGACTCTCTGGGTCCTGATGGGATGCAGGATACAATACTCCTCATCGTCAGCTTGGCAGCCTGGTGAGATTTAGCTTCCACCACTTGCCAGTGGCACTCAGGACAGCCATAGCCCCTTCGTGCCATTCATGTATTTGGGACCCCTCATACACACTTCTCATTACAGCATCCCATCCATAAACTTTTCCATTTTGAAGAAGGTGGCCTCTGTGACATCAGTAATTAATGTATCCTAGTACCTGCAGGCAACTTCTCCACAAATCTTAGATGCTTTTGTCCCTTTCTTAGTAAGCCCACTGCTTTGAGACTGGCTGATCAGTTTTCACACATTTAGACTGCTACATACAGAAGTACCAATGTTCCTTCATAATACGCTAGGGAGAGACATCAGGAGGTAGAACAACTTTCATTCTTACTTGGGTGTGTTCACCCAGTGATTTGTCACTGCTACGTAGGAGAGAAAAACAAACACAAAACTGCCAAGTGTACAATCCAAGCACCAAAGCATTTGGTGTGGAGACACTAATGCTATTTTTAAAGTTGGAGAGCATCTTATCTTCCGTGGCCAATTTAACACAAATGTACACTTTCCTTCTCTGGTCAAACAAGAAATGGTTGAGGGAGTGTCTCTTTCAGTAGGGCCTGCCAGTGCCAGACACTGATTTACCAGTCATGGAAACAGACTAACACTTTTGTTTTTCCGGGGTCAAATCTTGCCTTCCTCTGTGAAAGGCTCCTCAATGTTACCTGGCAGAGAAGGCTCTGAATGTGATGTTGTGCCAAGAGCTCTACTGATGTTTCTAATGTGCAGAGTGTTTAAGAGAAACTCAAGAATGAAAACAAGCCATAGTCATAAAGTTCTAGTTGTGCTATGAAGACAAACTTTCCAAAATTCACAGTCAGTAAGATCAATCTCATTTACACCACTTTCGTACTATGTATTGCACTCAATCTTCTACAGAGTGGGATCTGATTTACCCTAGCATGATATATTAGACTTAGTGTTTGATTCAGGACTAGACAAAAATATGTCTAATGCTATCAGTAGAAAAAGCAAGATCACATGTTTGCAATCACTTTGCAATGAGTACTGATGAATATTGAACATATTTAATTAATGTGCTGTCCTTTTATGAGGCCTTCATAAAAGCTAGGTATAAATGGAAGTATAAATCAAACATCGGGACACTGCAAATAGTGAACAAAGCAGGGCATTGCTAATTATTATGAAAAGAAAGAAGTGCTTTAGACTATCAATCTATTTCCTGCAACTAATTTAAGCAAAGGCATTATCTGAGCTCTGTTTTATCAAGCATTGTTTGACACCCCTGGTTTTCTCTATTATAACACTCTATAACCTCCTTGTTGATCTTATAGCATTCCTAGGATATAAAATATTTGTCCAGTCTTATATGAAGACTAAGAAAGAGGGTTTCCTGAAAAAAATTTAAATCCAAGTGTGCACAGAGTCTTGACACTTTGCTCCTTCCTCCTCTGTGTTCTCCTTTCCTAGAAAGTAAGAGACAGCAGATCTGTCTTGATCCACTCAGATTTTGCTTTAGTTTATTTCTGTTCATTTCAGGGGCCACATGAACTCAATAATCATCTCACTCATCATAATTATGTACAGAGCCAAGGGGATACACACAGAAAGCACCACTGGCTGAGAAATAGTCTGTTGAAAGCTTCAAGAAATAGCTGCTTTTAAAAGATCAGAGAGAAATGCAAGCATGAGTACCAAATGGTTTAATATAAAATTAGAAAAAAGTATCTAAATTAAGATAACTGTAATGCTCTGTATCAATACAAAGGAAATGTTCTTTGTAATTTCAAGGATTTTCCCCTCTATTGACCTCGTTCATAATCGATGAACTCCTGATGTACAGGTATTTCCGAGCAATGGAGCAGATCAGAAAAAAATCTTCTGCTAGTATCATAGCATGCCACTAACATTGATAGCTTAAAAAATTCAAATGGAAGCTCTGGTGGCCCCAATAATTACAATCAATGAGATATTGCACTCTTACTGTTAGAGTATGTTCATGGAATTTAATATTCCTTGACTTTGCTCCCCATATTATGAGCTATTAACAGGGAATCACAACAATGTCCTAACGTCATGGCTATAACACAGAAATATTAACTAGAAACATGGCATTCCAACCTAATGTTCACTATTGTAATATGTTCACTATTTCAGGCCTTTCAGATACAGTAAGGAGCACAGTCAAAGTCTTGAAAGTTTACAGAGTATTATGCAACCTTCTTCTTCTAGAAATACCATTAAACCATTTATTCCTTCACAGTAAAAGGAGGGGAAAACCTGCCTCGTCCATGATATTTTGATGTTTCCATAGCTTGTTCTAGCTACAATAAAGCCAGAATGTAAAACACTTGAAACTTATGAATTCCCTGAAACTACCACTCAGCTTTCCTATGTGAGTGATTTGCAGCTAGAGATTTGATTCAATTTCTCTTCTGTTTGAAATGCTTTCACCTCTGCCCATTTCAAGGAATTCTAGATAGTTTACGAGCACAGATGCCTGTGGTCGAGAGGTCTACACTGTAATAAGGAGCAAGTGTAGTCCTATCCAAGCCCATCTAGTTCATGCTGATGCCACCGTGAAGATGCAGCAGTATTAACTTCAGTATAAGCTATGCCTGGGATCCTGTATGTTTACTTGGGTGGCTCATTGCTTTTAATGCCCTGTCATAGAGCCTTCACTCTTCCTGGAACTGAATCTTACTTCAAGAATCCTTGCCTGGTTATATTGACACCTCTGCTGTTCTACTTCTGCATCTGCAGGGCAGACCTAGCCTGTACCACCATGCATTGCTAGAGGTCTCAGATTCCACAGGGAAAGAGGTTAATTCTGAAACACCTGGAAAGAACTAAGAAGCAACTCATATTTCTAGGCAAATGTGTTGCTGTTAGATTCTTCAGATATAGCACCTACTTGATTTGCACAAAACTCCAGAATTTTCTTATCCCATCCCCAAGAGATGATCAGCATGGTAGTGCTATAGCACCAGACTCACAAGGAAAATACTCTGCAGATGCAGGTTCACTTTGAGAACTCCCTATCTACCTGGCTGGTAATGAATCTTAAATTTTCTCAAGATCATTGCTCATCACCTGAACAAGTACTGAAGAGTAAATGAAAATAGCCATCCATTGGAAAAAAAAGAAAAATTTAATGGCCGAAACAAAATGCCATCACTGCTGTGATAACAGAAGGTTTAAAGTGCATTACTGTCACTTCTCTATACATTTGAGGGCTGGCTACTGGGTCAGATGGTGCAGCAGTCCATGTAATCTCCTGAATGGAAAAAAATTAGGCTCAAAGTGCCAAATAGATGGCCACAACATAATATCAGGTAAAACAAACACATACCTCCTATCCCCCCTCACCAAATGTTAGAGAAATAGAGAGAAATTCCAGTCATTTCTCATTACTGTGAAGTTCAGCCTGGCCAGGAAAATTGTTTCTGCTTTACAATTCCCCAAACTGTAGAAAGCAGTTAGAGTTCTGGACAAGAACTAATGTTGCATTCAAAGGGAAAAGAGGCTGATATGGCATTGCTGCAGTAATAAGAGAATTTTTTACTCTTTCCACTTCCCTGTGAACCTAATCAACTGTGACATGAGAAAATATACTGGGCTCACCCAGCCAGAATCTGACCGCCACCTGAAAATGTCCTCAATATTCCACTGTTTGGGAGTTTACAATGATCCTTCCGACATCAATTTTGTACATGTACATCAAAATGCCATTAGAAATGCTTACAAACACATCCTGCTCACAAGCCTCCAGTCAGACTCCAATTGAAGCCAGGCTGTAAAGACTGCCCAGTGGTTGACTAAAGGTTCCTTTCGATTACTTGTATGAAAGCATTTGGTTATGGAAAGGCATTTTGGGGGAGCCTAGGGGATCTGAAGAGCTCCCCTCTAACCTCCCTTGTAAGCGCACTTGAATGTCATTAGAAAAAACATATATTGAAGGTACTTTAAAACCTGCCTTTAACATTTAATTTATATCTGTTGACTTATCGTGTTTCCTCATTCTCCTTGAGGTTCAACAAATAACCCACACTTTCCAAGGGTTTCAAGTATGTGGCGGGGAGTAGGAAGGTGTACTGAAAGGAGAGAATGAGAACCCATGGTCTATTTATACTGTCACACTCAGTTACATGGATGGGTATGTTCCAGCCTTCATATACATGGACTATTGCATGCAAACACCACATACATGATGAAGATGGAAATTAATTTAGCTTTGATAAATGCTTGATATATTTAATACATTATTTAATGCCACTTTTTAAATTTCCTGGTGATGAAAAGCTGAATAAATCTAATGCAACTGAACAAATTATTATCATGTTCTTCTTTTGTTCTAATATTTACAGGAAATATTACAAGTGTTTGAGATATAAATTGAGCATTTGACTGACTTTAATAACCATGTGATCAATAAGAAGTGATATTTTTACAGCCTAGTTCAATTTTTAAAGGGTCAGGGGCCATGGAACTTTATCAAAACAATAAGGCTAAAACTTTATTTTCAGAACATGTAATTCCTCTAATTTTAAAGTCTGTATTGACCTAATATCATTAAACGTCAAATTTTCCTCATAAAGTTTCAATCCTATTGGAGCTGACATTTTGATATTTAGGGATTTATTTTAGCTGTGCTTTCTGGAAGAATTTCAACATTTCTTTATGTAAGAATTAGTGTTGAATGATAGAAAGTTACCTAAATTGAAGACTATTCCTTTTGCTTGGACTATATCTTTTATATATATATAAAAAAAAACCTGACCAATCTGAATCATATATATGCTCCCTATGTATTTTATCTTTCTAAATCAATCATCTTTTCCCCTTAAAGTAGCTTAGGAAATATCTTTTCAGTTTTCATGATTATAAAATGAAAATCAGTCAGAGGCAGTCCAAACACCAGGCAGTCATCTCAGGAAAAGCAGCGCTCATGTTATGCTAAAGTGGCAACTCTTCCATCCAAACAACTGACAGAATATCATGTAACCTATAAAATCAGCCCCTGTTCTCCCAAGAGAGAACAAAGACAAAACAGTCCTAGTTTACATCTGGAGTATTTACACAGCTGCTTGTGGGCTTGCCTAGCACTGATAGAAATTTTTCATTAAAATTTGCAGCAGACAATTTTCAAACAGAAAAGATGTACTTATACACAGTATAAATTACAATCTTGTAACATTTCTCTGCCATTGTTTAGAATTGTTTCCTTAGTAAAAGTTACCATGCACACTGGGACAAATAGGAGGATAAGTTATTTTTCTGGCCTGATGAACAGTGAACTATTTATATTTCAAGATGGAAAAGTAAAAGCCCTCAAGCATGTATTATTCTGCCAAGTCAGGGCATTCACAAGCATGTGGAGACCCTGGTTGAAGTCTCATATCTGAATCAGGTGCAGTGAAAAGCTTGAACCCGAGGCTAAGATACTATTTTATGAGATGATTTAATGAGATGCCATGAATAGATTTGCTTTTCAGTGAATCTACAGCTCTCCACAAAAAATAATGAAAAAGAGGTCTTGAGTTGTACAGCTGCTAAAAGAATGCTAGGAATTTTGCAAAGGAACAGGTTATAGGAAAATGAGAGTGGTTATTTCCCCGATGATTATAAATGTCAACTCCTTAGGTAAATCCCATTTGCTCAGTGATAGACCATTTTACTGATATGACTGACTTTATTTCATACGGAAAACCCATATCTGTCAGAACTGGGAAGTGTACTGATCTTTTCTCTCTTCCTCAGGTCATTATGCCATTTCTTGAATTGCTGAAGCAACCCATGAAAATTTAAAAACAGCACCCTAATGTGAAGTGTATACTCTATACTTGGATTAATTTCCAATATTTTGTCATAATTGTTTTTTTCAAACAGGCTTCAAAATATGTGGCAGAAAATTTTATTGCACTATTATTCTTTCCATTGGAATTGAAACTCTTGAGGTATTTTGATTTTGTTTAGTAAGTGTCTCCTTCCATATGATCCCAAAGAAAGTGTTTTGGTAGGACTGAAAGTTTTAAGACCTATATTTTGAATCAAATTTCTCAAATGGCACTGGGTTCATGTGCATATGATAAAGTAAAATGAAGGAAATCAGATTTAACAGTTTTATTTTATCCATGCACACTTTTCTCAGTTGCCCTGGTTTTATTGGGTTTTTTTAATGGTTTGATGTCAAGTATTTGTAGAGATGATGGAATACCCTTGGGTCTGATTTTTGCCTAATCCTTGTAATAAGACTTTCTCCTGTGAAGAAATTACAAAATCAAATTGAGCATGTCCAGAAAGACATCACAAATTCTGTTGTTCAGATGAGGGGAAGATTCTCTTTGAAAAGAAGGCAACTTTTTCAGACAGTCCTGGAAACCAGAACACCATCTGGTTGACCTTCAAACTTCCAAGTGAGGCTATAACGTGGACTGTGACCTTACATTTTATGGCTTGGAGTAAAGGATATTGTTAGTCTACAGAATCAGATTAAGACTTTCAAAACCACACACTGAAGATGAGGCTTGTATGTCCTTATTGATTCCTGAAGGTAAATGGAGATGATTTCCACTAGTGTTGAGCATTTTTAAGCCCTGTTTAGGTTGATGGTTGTCAAGGAGTATAAAGTCAGAGAGCTGGGAGACATCCTACGTTTCACTAGCTGGCTTGAGGTTTCTTTGTAGGTTTTCCATATATATGAATGCTATACAAGTCATGGTTACAATGAAATAACTGCACAGTACTTAGTGCAAAATGGCAGTAATGACTTTTTCATAATTAATAGTCACATCAAAGACATTTCAAATATACATGCTGACATTTCGAACCATTATCCTCATTTTAATTTTGTGAATAATTGCTCCTTGTATGGGGCTGTTTCTTTTCCTGTTGACTCCATTCCCCTTTTTCCCTGCAGACCCCCCAGATAAATATCCCAGGGATATCCTCTCCATGTTCCAAGACACAAGGTAGTTTAATGATTTGTGAAAGTGTCTTCAGACTTTAAATAATTTGTACCATTCTATGTTTTCATCAGAAAACTGTGGTAAATGTCGCTTCTAGAAATAACAGGTAAACTGTTCTTGTAACTTACACTTTATACAACACTACATTTGAAAATAAACAAAAAAGGAATTATCACCTGCTTAACAGGATCACTAATCTTTTGGAGACACAATCATCTCTGTAGAAGAAAAGAATCAGGCTCTTTTGCTTACAGGCAACCTAACACTTACTACTATGGTTCAGTCAGCTATGTATGAAAAACAAACAAACAAACAAATATCAAAAGGCAGATTTTCCACCTGCCCACGTCTCTTAGGTATTTAGACTGCTCTCATGACCCACAAGAAATGACACACTCCAGGGTAAAGCAAATGTGCAATTGCCTTCAAAGTCTTTTATTTTTCTTTTAGTTGCTCACCTGGTATCTTGATAGAAGCTTCCTATGGGTCAGACCTAGCTTCTAGACCATCAGTTGCATAGCTTTAATCTAAACATGCTTTACTTCCTCTTCTACTTTCCTCTTGTTGGACCACTGTCGACTGACAGTCTACACACAAAGCCTTGTATGTTTCCTACTATTTACCTTAGTGTGTTTTTACTAATATAATTCTTTGTATCATTAAACTAACATAAATATGAATTGCTTAGAGGACTTACAAAGTACTTTTTATGAAGTTGCTTAATGCCGATATATTAATATGCCCATCTGTGAAGTTATACATTTAAGAGGTCAGTAATTCAGATAAACACAGGATATTGTATGAGTCAGGTTGGCTTGGGCTGACCTTTGTCTGAATTTTGGCATTTGCAAATTGTCAGTTTCCTGTGATAAAACCTATAGACACAAGTAAAGCTTTTCTAAGAAATGCAGAGGTTGAAATATGTGTCTTTATTCTTTTGAAGGCTAAATAATAATTTCTACAGTTCATCTCAATGGTAGTAACTTAGCCCTTCTGAAAGTTTGATCAATGCTTATTCAAGAGACTAGAATTAGAGTTTTTCATGGTATTTAATTTTAACTCGTCTACACTCCTTTAGTCCAAAGGCAAATAGAATATAATTACACTATGATAGGAAAAATCAGATAAGGTTGTAGGCAGCCTTACATTCAAAAATCCCTTTTGTCACTTTCCCTCAATAACTCTGTCAGTGACATACTATTGTATGTCTCAGTCATAATCAAGTGAGATGAAGATTATTCCAAGAAGTAAATGCGTGAGGAAACAACAGGAGGTACTCATCAACACAAAGGATGCAATGGCCCACAGCACATGTTCTAAAGCAAAGGTATTCATTGACTTGCTATCATAATCACTGGGTTTAAGCCTATTTTCACTGATATCAAAGGATGTTTTAAATTAGCTTAAACTGTTGTATGATCAGACTTGATTAACAGATGGTTTCTGTTGGACCTTAGCATGCTGAGTAGTGCCAACTTTGGGTACAGTGTAATGAAAAGAAAATGAATGGGAAAAGGAACATATTTGGGGTCCTAGCATTTCCTCCTTCTTCTGAATCCTTTATTTAGCCCAACATCTTTATATCCACTTCTAAACAAGATTAAGGCTACAATAACTTAACACAAAGGTGTATGATGAGCATATTTAACTAGTGCAATAGTTTACGACAAACTTAAAACACTGCCTCAAGAGGAGACAGACCTTTAATTAAATCAGTCATCTACAACAAAATGGTGGTTATGTTGGGTTAATTTCTTTATATACATAAGCCCTCCATAAATACTTTACTAAATATTTGTTTCATGGCATGGATTTAAGCTTCAGAAGCTTCTCTCTGTTTTTGAAAAGTTAATGTGAACATTTTGGGAAAGAAGAGAAAGTAAAATGCATCCAGGCCACTCAAATTCTGACTATCCAGCCCCAGGAGTTGTTCTTAGACATCTGCAGTTAACTGTGTTAGCATCTCTTAGCTGTTTCCAATTGCCTACACATTACTGATGTTGCTACTGATTAAGACTGAGTTTTAAAGCTGTTTCTATCAGTAGTGAGTGCTTGTTCTCAACATTTTAAAGTGAAGATGTGAACAAACCTTTGAAAAGTGACTGAATACTTCAACGCCAATATATTTTGCATGTAAAATATAAAAATCTCTGTGTGTTTCATTTGAAATCTGATAAATATTTATTATCAATGCTGTTTGCTTTTAATCTGTTCAGGATATCATTCCTCCAGCTCCTTGGTACTTAAACAAAAATGGCATTTACATTACAATATTGCTTGCCAACAATCTCATTTTCTGGTTTAGTCAGCAGCCTTCATGCTTGATTAGTCTTTAATTACACAAATACCTACATATTAAAAAAGTTTTCTTTTTTCCATACTTTGAGCACGTAATTATTTTCTCTTGCATGCAATAACCTTTAATTTTAGGATTAAGCAACTGATTCTCTTTAGTATGCATGGATTTTTTCAAGTGTTAAAGCAAATTTGGGCATTGTATTAAGAGTAGGAAAATTAACTTTAGGAAAACCTTTCATTAGTGCATTTGACAGCACACTGAGCAGCTGACAGAAACGTCAAAATATTCAATACACTTGAAAACAAAATGGATACCAATTCTATGTACTCTGAAGAGAACAGCAATACTACTCTGAATTCACCACTCTCTGCAAGAGAGTGATGGTGGCTATGTGATTCCTCCTTTGACTATTCCTTGCTTTTGTAGTATTAATGTTGCAGCAGTACTTAGAAGCCCAATGCAAGATCAAGGCTTCATTGCATTATACCAAAAACTGTAAAGATTTTCAGTATAAAGTGATGATCAAACAATGGTGGGAGAATCAACAAAGGAACAGAAAGGTAAAGTGACATCGCAGACAGTGACAGACCTGGGAATGCAGTCTCATGCTCCTGACTCCACCAACATATTTACTAGACCACTTTGCTTCCTATGCAAATTATTTGTCAAAAGTGAATTCAGTAAGCAAAGGCATAATTTGATAATGAGATTAGAACTAAATATGCGGATTTTATATGGCAGTAAAAGAATTCTTTCCTCTTCTTTTGCTGCAGTTTTCACTCATGAGAGAATGGACTGCCAAGTTTGGGTCTACAGGACTGACATATGTTATCTCTATACCTGCTTTTACATTTGAAGTGCCAGTGATTTCCCTCTAGACATAGTCTTTGAATGTCTATGGGGAAAACATCAAGGATTTTTAGAATGGTTTGGTTTTCTCAAGATCTGTTTATTTTTATATTTGTTTTACATGAACTGAAAATTGTCAGACACATTTTGATTGCATGGAGAACATGTTTCAGAGTCAGAAGACAGCTAAAAAAACGCAAACAAGGCAGCTGCAATTCTATAAAGTTGGGGAGGGAGAAGAGCGGGAAACCTTCATAATAGCATGTGGAGGTTGCTCCTGTCTCATTTGAATGCTATGAGAAACCTTCTACCTACTTCCCTCATAGTAGAGGTAGGTCTTGTTATAAAGTAAAAAGTTGCAGAGGTAGGATGGAAATGCACACAGCATCTTATTCCAGAATGGTGATCAGTGATAAAATTTCAGTCTTTTACAATGTCAATACTGTTTTTTGGTGGGGTTCTTTTGGTGTGTTTTTGTTTTGTTTTGTTTTGTTTTGTTTTGCTTTGTTTTGTTTTGTTTTTCCTCTTTTTCCCAGTAGAATAGGCCAGTACGAATAAAGGCACTGTGAGTAACAAAGACATTTTTTTTCTCCCTTCTCCTCCTCCCAACATATTCCTTTTCTTCCCTAAGATCAGGCCCTGTCCTTGAGGAATTCTATACTGATGGAAACTGCACCCTCAGATGAATCCTGGGAATGGTACTGACTTCTTACTTGCCCCTTCCTGGATCTTGATCCCAGTATAACCCTAGTCCTCATCAGTTGCCTCACCTGCCTCATAGCCATGGAGCACCCTCATTGGCAGCTCTGCTCGTCACTCTGTGAGGTGTCCCCAAGTTCCTGGGAAAAGGCCGAGAGGAAATCAACCCTCTACCATTTTCTGTCCTGTTCCAGCTGAAGCCACCAGTCCACCAGGATACCCAAAATGGGACAAGAGCAGTAAGAGACAAAGAGGGCACTCCACTGGATTTGGCTCTCTAGGAGGCTGAAAAGAGAGTTATAGGGTTACTGTGGTGAAAATCATGAGTGCATTAACAACTAACAATTTTGTATCACTTACTATCACATTCATTCAGAATCATTTTTTGATACCAATTTATTTGCCATCTCTAGCAAAGAGCACCCTTCTGTAATGTGACTGGGCCTATATTTTACGGTTTTCTTTGTAACATCAGTATTTTTGCTAAAAGACTGGGCTCCTCCCAAATCTGAGAGCTTCCCCAATTCTTTTTACAAGCATGTAAGTATTTCTTAATAGTTATACAAAGACATTGCAGAGGTGATTGCTGCTTTAAAAAAATCTCATCTCCTGTAAGAACCAGAATTGACCACCATGATTTCTTTAGTAAAAATTAATCCTAGCAATATATGAGGTGCTGTTTCCATATGTTGGTTTTTGTTTTCTAGCTTTGCCTTCCAGTCTCTTTCACAAATATAACCTAACTTGGTTCTCCAACTGGAATTCTCACAGCATATTAGGTCATGTCTAAGCTATCCAAAATAAGTCAAGTTCCTGTCCTGTGGGAAATTATCTGAAATTATCTTAATTTATCATGCAATTTCTGATGCAAATGAAGATGAAAAATGGAATATTGAAATGTCTCAGCAAAAAACCTTGCATTTGAAAATGATTAAGTACTCTATCAGATTTCAAATCATCACCATGAATTAAAATATTTTCAATTTCTTTTGCTAAGACAATATTTTTTAGGCATTTCACTATGATAATTTTTTATAAACACATTAAGCTGATTTTAAACAAAATGTATCCTTAGTTATTTCAATTTACCAGGCCTAAAATAGCAAATTATAATGAAATTTTGTGCAGGGGAGAAACCAACTTTATAGAGTTGCATCATTGTTGGAAAAGAAAAACCACTTAGAAAATTCATGAATAGTCTAAGGCATTAAAGTACCAAAATAAAAATTGTGTGTATCTCAGAGGTAAGACTTTTTTTTTTTCTAAGACTCATAGTGCCCATCTATCCTTTCTTGCTCTCCTTCCTTTACTTCATTTCCTTTTTCAGCTGGTGGCAAAGTACTTTATTTCTTGACTTTGTCCTGGATCAGCAGAAAAAAATACAGTGGTGCTACAAGACAAGTTGTCCTAAAAATCTTTCAAACCTTGCTGGTAGAACAAATACTAGGAGAATTGTAGAAGGCATCTCTTCCAGATGAAAATGTTATTCCGGGGCCCCTTAAGACCCACAACCAATCACTTATCAACAAGGATTCAATCAGTAACTTCTATATTAAAAAAAAAAAGGTTATAATACATAGTAGAATATTTGATTAAGTACAAAATTTAAAAATAAATTTTAGGATCTTCATATCTTCAAATTATCAAGTCTCATTGTTGATTTCCTACTTGCTAAGCAGTGTGTTGGTTTTGCATGGTGTGGTTTTTGGTAGTGGTGTGGCCACAGAGGGGGCTTCTGTGAGAAGCTGCTAGAAGTTTCCACCATGTCCAGCAGAGCCAATCCCTGATGACTCTGAAGATGTATGTGCTGCTGGCCAAAACTGGGCCAACTAGTGATGTTGGTGATGCCTCTGTGAT
>WEKY01014926.1:0-15476 GCA_013390045.1 Picathartes gymnocephalus
GGTTACAAAGGATTGACAGGGGAAAACGAGAAGGGAGACAGCAGCCAAGGGAGGGGATACAAATCAATCATTTGAGGTAGGAGAAACCATTTACCAACAGAGGGGGGTACAGAGAACAAACAATTATACATCAAAACTTAACAAAACCCACCGCAACAGGTACGTTCCAGTTTCCCCCCTCTGTTGTACGTAGTTCTTCCCTATGTCAGTCACCCAAACCCCGCCCAAGTCACTGTATCCCTCGCTCTCTCATCCTGGTCAATCCCACCTCAGCCAGGCCCCTTCTTCCAGCAGTTTCTATGTTACTCCAGCTATGATTTGCTAGTTTAAATGTATCCCCTCCTCCCTACTCCCTTACTGGATACTCTGCAAGTTTGTCATCCCTGAACTCCACCCCTCATAAGTTATCACTGGTTGTTCCCCATGCTTCCCGTGAGCTCTAGGCCTATAAAGCCCCATGTCTCCTTTGTTCTTCAGCCATCTTGGTCCAGACCTCTCTGGGGTGAAAACCATCTGGGTTTAAACCTCTCAGAGTGCTGGCCCCTGGTGGTTAGGCTCCTTGTTCTCAGCCCCTCCAACAATAAACTTGTTTGGATCATCTGAGACAAGGAGTCCTCGTATTTTGCTTCCACCACACGTTTAACACCCACCTGCATTGCTGCTACTGGCAAGTCTGCTCACCTTCTGGGAGGGCCACGCGAATAATTAGGTGGCCTCGAGACATCCTCTTTCAGTGTGGCACCAGGCTGTTCCGGGCCAGCCCAAGGTGAACCGCGTCAATCCAGCTCCACCCCAGGGACACCTCCCACTGTCCCAGGCTGCTCCAAGCCCCGTCCAGCCTGGCCTTGGGCACTGCCAGGGCATCCAGGGGCAGCCACAGCTTCTCTGGGAATTTGTCCTAGGCTGACTGTATGATGCTTTTATCCCCATTTCATCTGTTTAGGCCAGAAATAAGTTTTGCACCTTTAAGACAGGATCTGAGAGCAAAGGGGGTAGAAGGAGAGACAAGTGATGGAACATCTGAGCAGTTGTTTTGATTTCAAAACATGGAGATAACACCTTCAGCATTCCTGCACCTGGACTCAGAGTTGTCTGTGCAGACAGCGGAGAGCTCTGCTTTGGTTTTTTCCCCTCTTTTGTTTTTTGGCCAGTTTTTTTAATTAGCTGAGACCGAAGGTTTTTTTTTTTTGGACTGTTCTGCTACTGTTCGATCCGGGGACACCAGGACCATCGCCCGGAGCGGGGGGGGCTCCCCCCAAGCGGCGCTGCAACCAGGACGCCGGGCCCGAGCCTCGGGGAGAGAGAGAGAGAGAGAGAAAACCCAAAGACACACCCACAGAAAAGACTTTTTTTCTGGGTTTGCCATCTCTTCAGAACGGCGAGAGGTTTTGTTGTGTAGTGTAGTTCATTCTTTATGCTTGTGGGTGTTTTGTTCGTTAAATAAATAGTTTTTTCCACTTTTCTCCAAGGAACTCTGTTTCCCGAACCAGCTGGGGGGAGGGGTGGCTTGGATCTGCTTTTCTGGGGGAAGCCCCTGCGGAGGTTTCCTCCCAGATTTGCCCTAAACTAAGACAGAATTCCATCCCAACTCCCCTGACGCGATGCCCTATGAGCCCGACTACCCAAGGCACCACGCCGAGATGAAGTCTCCTGCCTGAGACCCCACGAGAGCTGTGGCAGGTAAGCCAGGTGCCACTTGAGGGCTGGTGGCAGCACGCATCCGCGATGATAAAAGAAGGCGAGGAGGACCTCCGTGGATCAAAATACCAGGCAAAAACCAAGTTTATCGTCCCGATGGGAGACCCTCAAAAGGACCTTGAGCTAAGGGGAGCATGAGTTTTTAAGGGTTTCAGGATATGGGTGGAGCATGAGACAGGAACCAATAACAAGGGCAGGAAGGTGGGGTTTACAGAAGATGGGCGTCCTAAAGGTTCAATGGGCTTGAGGGGAGGAGAGGTTACCTAACCAGGAACCAATGGGTAATTTGATAACAACGAACTTTCTCGAACAGGGGGCAAGGTTTGGGGTGATTGACAAAGGAGAGAGGGTGAGGGTCAAGCAAAAACTGGGAGGGGAAAACTGTCAATAACAAGGAACATACCAAACAATTTAAGCAATAGGGGGAAAGCAGAAACAACCACTACATAAAAACAGAGCTTTCTGACATTTAACGATTAGAACCTCCTGCAACACTCCCCACCACCCTCTCAGGCAGGAATTCCTTCTTGTCCTTGGACCAACAAAATCTTTGGACCGCCAAGTTCATGGAGTCTCTCACTGCTCTGGCATCCTTCACCGCTGTCCCTGCAAATTCGAGTCCCACAATTCTTCCAAGATTATTTCAGCCCCATCTTCTCCTTCTCTTTCTCTCCAGGGAACTTGAAACTTCTCCATTCAGCCCTGGCTGAGATATTGATAAATGTTTGCATTCATTTTCTGTTTCAGCTGGGCATATTTTTTTTTTTCAGTTAATTGTGTGGCAACTTAATTTATCCTTTGTCAATTTGTTTTCCCCCAATAAATGATCTGCCAACAATACGTTGGTTTTAATTAGCCTGCAGCAAGTGTCTCCACGACTGTAAATCAACTGCTTGTTTGAGCCATGAATTGAAAAGGAGAGAACATTGGAATTCATATTGTGTTTTCCTGGGGGTTTTGGGGTTTTTTTTATTCTGAAGGGATTATGACAAAACTGTGTTTGCAGCCAGGAACTGACAGCACACTCAGATAATCAGCAAGAAAGACAAATGTATGAGAAATGGAAGTAGTTATTTGGGTTTGGGGGGTGTTTTTGGTAGATGAAAAGTGTCAGGCACATAAAGCAAAAAGAGAACTACGAAAATACATGTCTTGATAATTTGAAAAAACCACAAACTCTCTCTCTACCCTTTCTCTCATCCTTTTCTATATATAATTTTTAATTAATTAATGATTTAGTTAATTATTTTTACATTTAAAACAGCCATTCTGGATATATTCACACGAGGAGGTGCAGACACCCAAACCCCTCCTACTGAAGGGGACTCAGCTCAGTGGAGAACGAGGAAATGCTCAGGAATTGAGGATTAAGGGATGGGCATCACCTGCTCACTGTCCCTGACTGTTTTCCACCCAAACTTGTGCCTCTCCTTGGATTTTGCTCCGAGGCTTTACTGACCCTATGGATATGATGATATTTCCCGATACTTCCTCATTATGGCAAACCCACAATGAGAAAATATCAGGAAATATCATGGCTCCTCTCTTGACCCCTCTCATCCCTTGGTTTAGCAGAACTCTCCCCCTCCATTTCTCGTTCTGTGCTTTAATTCAGGTTTCAGGAGCTTCAAATCCTACACAAAACCTCTGCGGGGTCCTTGTGTTTAATTCCCTCCATGGTTAATTACAGCAAGTTCATCAGGTTTGAGAGGTCACCTCCCCTCACTGACCCTTTTCCTCTGAGCTCTTTGGGGCCTCTGTCAAATGTTCCCTCACAATTCCCTCAGAGCATCCATGGCCCAGCTGGGATCAGAAACCAGAGCTCCACCAAAAAAAACCCCATTCTCTTCAATAATGAGCAGGAAATGTTTTCACCTTGATGTTCTGTGGGAGAGAACTTCTCCAGGAGCAGGGTCCTCATGGGGACAGCTCCGCTGGGACAGGTTTGGGAGGCTCTGAGCACAGGGGGGCCTTGTCGTCGTCATCATCCTCATTATTGTCACCCTGGGCCAGGTGTCCCCTGCTCCACCTGGAGTGTCCTTGACAGACAGGGTTCTTTAGGGGAGGCTTTACTCAATGGGTTTTCCTAAGGAAATCCAAAGGAATTGTGCATTTGGATCTGCCCTCTTGCTCTCCTGGGCTGCAGCAGCTCTTTGTCACCCTTTGTCACCTTTTGTCACCTTTTGTCATCTTTTGTCACTCTTTGTCACCTTTTGTCACCCTCTGTCACCCTCTGTCACCTTTTGTCACTCTTTGTCACCTTTTGTCACCCTCTGTCACCCTTTGTCACCTTTTGTCACCCTCTGTCACCCTCTGTCACTCTTTGTGACCCTTTGTCACCCTTTGTCACCTTTTGTCACTCTTTGTCACCTTTTGTCACCCTCTGTCACCCTCTGTCACCCTCTGCTCTCTGCAGTGTCACCGTGGCTGCTGCAGAATGGGATCTGCTGTGGCCACCCACGGTTTGGTTTGGGATTTGCTGTCACAGACTGGGCAGAGGTTCCTCGTCCCAAAGGGCAGCGGGATCATCCCAAAGGGCCTGGGAAGCAAGGGATGAAAAACAGGAGAAGAAATGTTATAAATAGTGGCAATAAAACCCACAGGCCAATTCAGGGTTATAATTTTATTGAATTAGCAAGCGGTTTGAGCAAGCAAAACAGCGCTGGGCGGCCGGGGAATCTCTGTTCCACCAACGGCGCGCGCCTCTCGTGCCGAGGGGCTCCTCTTTTATTAGGCTGCAGGTCTGGGTTGACGTGCCAGTTGGTCCTGGTTGGTTATTGCGCCTGGGCTGGCTGTTGCTAGGGGGTCTCCTTCTGCCTCCTGGTGGTCGTGTGACGAAGGCCGCAGGTCTTCCTCTGCGCTGCCTGTTTTCTGATAGCCCGAGTCCTCCTAAGCCAGTTTTGCAACCGGTTTTGTAAGTGTCCTTTTATGGCAATCTTAACCAAATGTTTACTTAACCAGATGGTGCGGTATGGCAACCTTTTAGCAATTTAAGTAGTTTTTAGCTATTACAAATTTTGATGAACAAACACTATACATGGTTTATTACAGAAGTAACAAAAATGGCTCCTTTTGGAGAAAAGCTGAGCAGGTTCACTGGGGAAGTTTCACCTCCCAGAGCAGAACTGCTCTTCGCCATCTCTGTGTCATTCCTTTAACCCCTTTCAGAGGTGCCTCCTGGGACTGGCCCAAAGACGCACCAGGAGGTGGAAAAGAGCAGGAATATTTTCATGGAATAAATCGGCTTTTTCCTGTCAGCTTCTCCCACTCTTGTGGGAATCAGTGGATGCTGGAGGCATCACCATTAAAAACTCAGCCAAACTTGGGATTTGGGGAAGATTTTTTTCACGGAATTAATGGGAACGTTTCTGGATAGAACTGGCACAGGCAAGAGCAATCCAAGGTAAGCAAGGGGACAGATTCCTACCAGGAATACAGAAGAAGTTTCCCCTTCCAGCCCAAGGTGAGGGGTAGTTTGGAAATTGCTCTCCTTTCTTCTGCAAGTACAATTTTTAAAAAGAACTAAATCGAATTAAAGTTTAATTTCAAGAATGCCCTCTGTTTCCAAATTCTTGATTGAATTACCCTTTAAAAATTAAATTGTAATCCTTTAGGAGTTATTGATTCCAAAGGAGGGAAATGCCAATAGGCCCATTCTGGCCTGAAACGCTGCCCATCAATTTGACATAATGCTTTCAATTTGCCTACATAACTCCTCGGAGCTGACTGATTCCCGAGGCTTTCCCAGCATCCAGCAGCCACTCGGGCAGGCACAAGGATGTGAGGGGCCTCACCCTCAGTCCTGCACAGGGACAGGGGCATAGGAAAATTCCTGGACACTTTGGCCGTGGAAACGCCCTCCCAGCAGCTCACAAATGTTTATTTTATAATTATTTGGGGTCAGTACCAGCCCAGGGATCCTTTGGAATGCTCTCTGGGCACAGAACATCCTTTACTCAGTGTTTCCCGCGGCTGCAGAGAGCACGGGGATTAAGAAAGAGCCTCGGTGCAGCCCTGGAGCTGTGGAGAACGTTCAGCCCGAGGTACCCAGCACCAGCGAGGAGCTCCTGGTGCTCCTTGGCTTCCCTCCCATCCACGGAGCTCCCACGGCTGCGATCCGACAGCCTCAGAATCGGCCTCCAAGCGCCCCTCTCCCTGGTTAAATCACACCTCCAGCAGCACTGAGGGCAGCACAAAAGGAGACATAAACCTTCCATTATGTTTTGCAGGAGCCTCAGCTCGGGTTTTTTTGAGTTAAAACTACAGCACGACAAAAAAAAAGGCAGAGTGAATAGAGCTCCCGAGATATAAACACGGGCTGGATAATTCCCTTTCCCCCCGGGAACAAAAGGTCGCAGCTCTTGAATAGAGGCACTGTTGAGAAAGCACTTGAGAACGGGGATGAATCAATTAATGCCTTTGATAGTTTGAATGTCCCACTATCTAAAAAACAAGCAGTGCTTTAATGGGGAGATAATTCAGTTTACTGAATCCAATTACACGTAATTGGCTTTTCCCCTTTCTTCTCCTCCCTGCAATTGCTGGAACCCGGGCTCTGCTGCGCTCTCGGCTCTGCTCTTGGTGCTGCCAGGGCAGGGCAGGGCAGGGACCAGGGGATCCAGCCACCCTCAGAGGGACAACCTCCAGCCTGGACAGCCACCAACGTCACTCTGGGGGGCCTTTTCACCCTGGAGAAAAAAAGCCTTCATGAAACCCAGCCGAAAACCAGTCGGCAGAGTTCCCAAGAGGCAAAATCTCAGTTACACGTGCTGGTTTTGCCCTGGGTGAGAATCTCCGCGCTCTGCCGGTGCTCCGCGACACGGGGGCTGAGCCAGCCCAGCCAGGAACGAGCCGGGCCGCCCAAAGCCACCGGGCTGGGGGCGTCTAACGAGCTCGGGGGGGCGTTTTTGGTGACATTCCCATGTTTGCACAGCAGGGCTGTGTCTTCCTTCCCCAGGATTCCAAATCCAGAATTCCCGCTTGGCCTGAGGCAACATCAGCACCGGGACAGCTCCAGTTCGGGAGCGCTTTGAGAACGTCCCCGCCGCTGCTGCTGGCTGGCTTTAGGAGTGCGAGGATATTCCAGCTTTGCCCCAAAAATTGAGCAAATATTTTGGCTTTTCTGTGTGCCTCAGAGCTCCATCCTCCCTTCCAAAACCAGCAGGTGAGGAATGTGTGTCCCTTGCTAACTGGGGGACACCGGTGCCTCCTGGCCAGGGGAGCTGCAGTTCCTCCAGAATCGCTTCCAGGATTCGCTGCTGCTGCCTCTTTTATTCCAAACCAGCCTTCCAGAACTTCGTTTTTTAGGGGGTTGTTTTTTTGTTGTTGTTGTTGGGGTTTTTTGGTAGGTTAGTTAGTTAGTTAGTTAGTTAGGTTTGATTTGGTTTGGTTGGTTGGTTTTGGGTTTTGTTGCTGTTTGTTGTTTGGTTGTTTGTTTTAATTGAAACAAGGAAAAAATACACAAACCCATTTTCTGTCCCCCCCTGGCTGTGCAGCTCTCTCCTCCTCACTCCGGGAGATTTCCAGAACTCCCGGGAGAGGGAATTGCGGGATAGGAACGAGGGGAGGCTCTGGGATTTCGGGATGGGAGGGAGGAGAGGCTCCGGGAGGGTGGGATGGCCCTGTCCCAGCCTGGCAGTGAGTGACAGGGCCACTCGGGCCGGGGATGGAGCTTCGGAACGGTTGGGAGATGCCCAGGGAAGGGAGGTGCTCCTGGTGGTGCTCCCCACCGCAGCGCCCAGTTCCTCACTAAATCCTGAATTTATTCCCAGACAAACCCAGCCCCGGCCCAGGGAAGGGCAGGCTGGAGGCTGGGGCAAGTGCTGCACTGCAAATTAAGCAAATTAAACCCTTCCCCTTGGCTCTTTCCTGCGTTTCTCCTCCCTGTCCTGCACATTCCCAGCGCTGTCACCCCGGGCTCGCTGTCACTCCGAGTCTGCACCGGGAAATCTGATGTAATTAGCCGCTAATGGAGTTCAGGGATTTCACCCAGCAACGGGTGCACCCCTGCAGCCAATCTGTGCTCGGCTGAGCTGACTTTGAGCCTGAATTCCTCAGCAGTCCGAGCTCCGGGGATGTGGAGGGGTGGGAATGACAGCCATGGGCAGTCCCAGCCCTCCCAGGAGGCAGCAGATACTGCTCCAAGCCCACCAGAACAGTCCCGTCCTTTGTCAGAGCTTCTCCACTTTGCTGTGGGATGCAGAAGGAAAGGGAGCAGGGGTTCCTCTCCCCAATCCCTGATCCCTTGCGCTGGATTGTCACAGTGCTCTGCAACCCTGCCCGGGGCAGGACCTCCCCATCTGCTCAGAGCTGCAGGATGGGGACCAGTGGGGCCTCCCTGCAGCTTCCAGGGACCTTCCTCCACCTGGGAGAGGGGGATCTCCCTGGCAGCACCAGGACAAGACAATTCCTCCCTGCCCTTGCAGTGGAGTTGGAGTTTCCCAGGTAAATATAGGCAGATGAGAAATGGAAGGTGAGAAATAAGGAGGGTGCAGGGCTCAGCACTGACCCGAGCCTGAGCTCTCAGGAATGCTCAGGAATCGGGGAGGGGCCGAACATCCCAGGCTGGTGCAGGAACCCCCACGGCTGAGAGCAGGTCCCCGGGAGCAGCACGGCCCCATCAGCCATCACTCATCTCAAAAATTCCTCCTGCATCCCCAGCATCCATCCCGCAGTCTGGCTCTGGCTGCCGGGGACATGAATCACCATTAGTCACCTCAGCGAGGGGGAACAATTAAAGGAGACTGAAATGGGCAGCGTTTTAATTTATTGGCTTTTCACTTGTGCCTGGCAGCTTCCCTGACGAGGATGGAGAGTACTGGGAGCTCTGCAGAGCCCGGGGTAGTGGCAGAGCTGTGGGTGGTGGCACAGCCCGGGGTGGTGGCACAGCCCTGGCATGGTGGCACAGCCCTGGGGTGGTGGCACAGCCCGGGGTGGTGGCACAGCCCTGGGTGATGGCACAGCCCTGGGTGGTGGCACAGCCCTGGGTGGTGGCAGAGCCCAGGGTGGTGGCAGAGCTGTGGGTGGTGGCACAGCCCGGGGTGGTGGCACAGCCCTGGCATGGTGGCACAGCCCTGGGGTGGTGGCACAGCCCGGGGTGGTGGCACAGCCCTGGGTGGTGGCAGAGCCCAGGGTGGTGGCAGAGCTGTGGGTGGTGGCACAGCCCGGGGTGGTGGCACAGCCCCGGTGGTGGCACAGCCCGGGGTGGTGGCAGAGCTGTGGGTGGTGGCACAGCCCTGGGTGGTGGCACAGCCCGGGGTGGTGGCACAGCCCGGGGTGGTGGCACAGCCCCGCAGCTCCCGGAGCACGGCAGCCCCTGGGGATTGGTGGCTCCGGGCAGGTTTGGCTCTGGGGAGCTCTGATTGCTCAGACCCTCCCTGTGGGCG
The DNA here is from genome assembly GCA_013390045.1 of Picathartes gymnocephalus. Taxonomy (NCBI): domain Eukaryota; kingdom Metazoa; phylum Chordata; class Aves; order Passeriformes; family Picathartidae; genus Picathartes; species Picathartes gymnocephalus. Next base: position 9,084 of record WEKY01014926.1, read on the forward strand.
AGTCCTGCACAGCTCCCTGCTCCTGTCCTTGCTCTGAGACACCTCTGTCACCTCGGGCTCTTCGGGGTCCCCATTTTCCTCCTCTTGCTCCTGGGGCACCTGTGTTACCTCGGGCTGGGGCACCCAGGGCTGTTTGGGGTCCCCATCTCATCCATCCTGCTGCTGGAACTTCTCCATCACCTCGTGCTCTGCTCCCAGGACTGTCTGGGGTCCCCATCTCATCCTTGCTCCTGGGACACCTGTGTCCCCTCGTGCTGGACTCAGAGGACATTGGAGGTCTCCATCTCCTCCCTCTTGCTGCTGGAACATCTCTGTCACCTCGTGCTCTGCTCCCAGGACTGTCTGAGGTCCCCATCTCATCCTTGCTCCCGGGACACCTGTGTGGATGCTGTTAAAAGCCTGAGCAGAAAAACCCAGGCATATTAACTGCAGTTTTGAGACAGAGAGAAAGTGTTCTCACGGTTTGCGGTGTTGTTTATGAGATCTGTACAATTCAGGAATGTAAACACCTGTGCAGCTGTGCATTTCCATAAAGAGGTTGGACCTTTGTTGTTATCCTTAACGGGCCAGTAGGTTTAAGAGGGTGGCAATGTTCTTAGCCAATAATGTGATACCTAAGTCCGTGTGTATAAAACACGCGGGACTTTGAATAAAATTCAGTTGGAAGATCTCAAGATGGACGAGTGCCTCTGACTTCTTCATGCCGCGTCTTGAAGAGAACAGCGACACACCTGTGTCCCCTTGTGCTGGGCTCACAGGGACATTTGGGGTCCCTGGTGTCAATCCAGCTCACTGGGGGTGTTCACCCTGGACAGGACATGGGAGCTGAGCCCTGAGTCACCCTCTGTGGGCAGAGGGACCGTGGGCACTGCCACGTCAGAGGTGACCTGACAGAGCCTTTCCTCCCACTGCTTGTGTCAGCAGCAACTCCCACAGGGAATGAAAAACCTCTCAAACTCCCAGGACTGGGACTCTGCCTCTGGTTCTGTGCCTGTTCCCAATCCCTCCCAGTACCCTGGCCCCTGGCCACTGCCTGGGGCATTTTGGGGCTGAGATGCTGCCTGTGAACCCTCCAAACCCCTCTGTTTTCCTGGGAAAGCCCAGCCTGGTGTGCCAGGAGCTGCTCAAAGAGCTGAGCTCAGCCTTGGGTGCCCTTGAGAGGCTTCCTAGGACACAGACCACACAGACTGAAGAATAAAGCAGGTATTTATTAATAGAGGCCTTCAAAGGATGCACCCTGGGCAGTACAAGAGCCTGACCCGGGCTACACCCAAGACAGACCCTGGGTCATGAGTTTTTACACTTTTATAAGATTGGTCCATTTGCATATTGGGGTTAATTGTCCAATTACAGCTTCAGGTAATGAAGTCACATTTTCCCAGTTTTGCTCCCCTCAGCTGGCTTTTGTCCATGCTTTGTGGGGCCTGAAGCTGCAATGGTGATTTTGATTCTGGAGCTGGAAAAGGATTGTTTTGTGTGACTGGACTGTGAGGAGAACTCTCTGACACTCCAGATAAAGTTCAGAGTTCTAAAACAATGCAGTGCAGAATCTGAAAAATAGGAAAGCTAAAACGTAAGGCATCACCCCCAGAGCTTTGGCTGCAGAATTTGTGGAGCTCAAGGTCCCTTTACTCAGGGCCTGGAGAGTCCTGTGGTCCTCTGAGCCCCCAGGATGAACTGGGATCAACCACAATGGCAAATCCAGGGTCTGAGTTAAACCCAGACTGGGGGTAAAGATCCTCCAAAGCCAGCTTGGGTCTGGCTGTGCCCACATCACCGTGCCCAGAACCAGCCTAGGGATTAATTCCAAGGCTTCCCGAAGTATTTGAGGATGTTTTTTCCCTGACTAAACAACTTGTAAGCATTGGTGTCACACCCCAGGGTCACCAGGTGCCTCACCTGAGTCACACTCAGGCTGCAGCTCGAAGTAATGCTCCCAGCAATGGGAACTGCATCAGTAAAACCCGAACATTCAGGTGTCAAAATAAAGAATGAGTTGAGCTGAGTTCCCACCTGCACGAGGCTCTGGGAAAGAGCCGCATCAGCACTTTGTGGGTGTGAAGGAAAGAAAAATCCAGAGGTTTCCATCAGCTCTGGCCAGGGAGCTGGGCTGGGACAGAGGAATTTGAAGCTTTCTACTGCTTTTCTGTGTTTTCCAAGTGAGAGGAATTCCTGGGTTTCTGTTGGAGGTTAAACCCCCATAGAGCAGGAGGATAAAGGGACATTAGCAATCAGCTCTGGGAGAAGTTTGGCTGCTAGAAAAGCTGAAGTGGTGAGGAACTATTAACTGAAATCCCCCACTAATGCGCAGCTGCCAATAATGGCTGCATAATGGAGAAAATGCATTCAATTTTGAATTATCCATGCAAATGCAGGGTGTTAAATGTGTCACCTCCAGCATGCAAAGCGAGGGGTTCATTTTGGGAATGGTCACAGGGGCCTGGGCAGATCCCAACCCTGGGAAATCTCTGCACAGAGCCGTTCCATGGATTTGACTGGGAATCCGCTCCTTGGGAAGGAAATCCCACAGGTTTTTGGTGAATCCTGGCTGGGATCTCCATCTCCTCGAAGGCACAACATCTCGAGCCAGGCAGCACCTCCTGGCCACAGGGAATAATGATGATAAGGATTATGATATCGTGAGAATGATTCCCCACAGGGAATAATCATGATAAGGATTGTGATATCATGATAAGGATTGTGATCGCGTGAGAATGATTCCCCACAGGGAATAATCATGATAAGGATTGTGATATCATGATAATGAGTCCTCCACATGGAATAATCTTGATAACGATTATGACATCATAATAATTATTCCCTCACACGGAATAAACATGATGATTACGGTATCGTGCTAATGATTCCCCTATATGGAATGATCATTATAATAATTATGACATGCTGATAATAATTATGACGTCATGGTAATGATTATGTCATTATCATGAATGTGACATCATAGTAATGATTATGATGTCATGGCAATGAGTATGATATCATGGTAATGGTTATGATGTCATGATAACAATTATGACATCATGGTAGTGATTATGAGATCATGACAATGATTGTGACATAATGATAATGATTCCCCATATGGAATGATCATGACAACAATTATGACATCCCGATAATAATTATGATATCATGGTAATGATTATCACATCATGGCAATGACTCCCCCCATGGAATAATCTTGATAACCATTATGACACCATGATAATGATTCCTTCACATGGAATAATCCTGACAATGATTATGAGATCATGACAATGATTATGACATCATGATAATGATTCCCTCATCTGGAATGATCATGATAACAATTATGACATCCTGATAATAATTATGGCGTCATGGTAATTATTGTGAGATCATGATTATGACATCATGACAATTATTCCCCCCATGGAATAATTTTTATATTGATTATGACTTCGTGACAATGATTACGACATCATGGTAATTATTGTGAGATCATGGCAATGATTATGACATCATGACAATGATTCCTCCCATGGAATAATTTTTATATCGATTATGACTTCATGACAATGATTATGACATCATGGTAATTATTGTGAGATCATGACAGTGATTATACCACCATGATAATGATTCCCCCCTGGAATGATCGTATCATGACCAGCGCTGTGGGAAACAATTCTGCTTTTCTGGTCACACAAACCCAAACCGGTCGTGCCAAGTCCGGTGTTCCTGGCAGAGGGAAATCAGCGGGAGCTGGCTCAGGCTCGGGCTGTGCCTCCCTGTCAGTGTGGAGAGAGACACAGGAGGGCTCTGCTCTGACTCACGGGGAGCTGCCGGAGTCTGGAGCTCAGGGTGGGTGTGAGGGAGGATTTATGGCTCTGCAAAGTCACCTCCTCTCAACGCGTGTCCCAAACGTGTCCCCACACTCCCTATTTTTAGAGCCCTTCTCTCCAGTGATTTTGCCCAGGGACAGCCTTGTGGGGATTCAATTAAACTCCATAATAAAATCAACACTCTCCCTCAGCCAGGGCTGGAATTCTAAGCAGGGCCATTATTTGAACAAAACAGGGCTGTGAGTTTGGTGTTTAAATGTCCTTTATTTTCATCAGCCGGGGTCAAACACCAGTGGAGATGGGAAAAACCCTTCATTGACCCAGCTCATCCACTCCCAAAGCCTTTCTCCTGCTGCTCTGAGTGACCCAAACCCCTCCGGGGCACATTTCCTTTGGAAACAATTCCACATTTGGGGGACTGAAATCACCGAAGAGTTCCTTTTCTTTTTGGGGATGATAAACCAGCTGTGTCTGTCTGGGCAAAGCACTGACAGACACCCAGAGCTGCCTGCAGTGCCAGGGGTCTGCAGTTAATTTCAGCAAGCTCAGGTCATTCTTTATTCCTTAATTAAATACTTGATCAGGGTAATCTGACCTATGGCCAAAGCCGTCAGGTGTTTCTATTTGTGGGTTTTCTCTGGAAAAGTGATCCCAGGATGTGTGGAGGTTGTGTGAATTCTGGCAAAGCTCCAGAAGCAGAGGAATCCCAAAATTCCTATCCCACCCCTGCGGATACTGTTAAAGGCCATAAAAGCAGAAAAACTCAAGCATATTTGCTGCAGTTTGGGACAGGGAGAAAGTTCTCCCACGATACTGCTAGACTTTGTTATGAAAACAGCAGAAGGCAGGAACGTAAACATCTGTGCAGCTGTGCATTTCCATAAAGAGGTTGGACTTCTGTTGTTGTTCCTAACTAACCAGTAGTTTTAAGAGGGTGTTAATATCCTTAACCAATAATATGATACTTGAGTCCATGTGTTATAAAGGACGCGGGATTTTGAATAGAGTTGGATTCCTTAAACTGAGCATGTCCGTTCCTCATCCTCATGCCGCGTTCCGGGAGAGAACAGCGACACACCCCAGAGATTCTGTGTTTGGAGCATGAAATTAGCCTGAGAAAGGAGAACTTCCCTGAGGTTTTTCACAGGGAGCAGCCACAGCTTGTGTGAGGCCTCTTATCGAATTCTTAGCAGGAATCCTGCTCTGGTGCCAGTCCTGGATGGTTCTGGCTCTCCCAAGGCTGGGTTTGGAGCTGGGCAGCGGCTGCTGGCACAGCCCAAGTCCAACTGCCACTCTGGGCAGAGCTTTAGCCCAGTCTCACCCTGATTTCAGCATCCAAGAGGTGCAGGATCAGCTCTGGGAGACCCCAGGTCCACTTGGGCTGGGCTGGGGCACTGAACCCCGGGAGTGCTGGAGAGCAGCGAAGGGAGGGAATGCAGAGAGCTCCGAGGGCAGATTCAGAGCTCTGGCAATCACCTCGTGTAGCTCAGGGAGGAGAAAGGGAAGGGATAACAGTGGTAACACCCCACAGGTGGCTACAGGAATGGGAATGTGCCTCCTGTACCTCTGCTGCGGGCAGGAAATCCCAGGCAAAGGCCACAGCAAGGAAAATCCAAGCGAAACCAATCAAATTACTGTGGAAGAGGCGCTAAAAGGGCTGGAAAAGGAGCAGCAGTGCGGGAGCGATGCCTGTGGGTGCAGCAGACCCTGCAGGGCTCCGGCTGCTCCGGGAGGATTCCCTGGGTGGTTCCATCCCCTCCCATCTCCCACTGCACACGGAAAAAACCCCTGTCAGAAATATTGTGAGGACTTCAGCTCTTAGTGAACTTCAGCTTTATTGGTGAAGAGGCTGACAATCTGTTAGGGTGGCTCGTTTGGGGGGCGATGGCGCAGTTCACCAGAGCAGTCCTGGTCATCTGAAGGAGGAGAAGCGCTGTCCTGATGCTTCCAGGGCAGGATCTTCTTTCTTCTCTCGGGAGCCAATGAAGAAGACCCTGAGCTGGGCTCGGGTGCCTCCTTTTATAGAGACCAGGCTGAGTCTGATTGGTTGGGTTTTCAATCCGCCTGCAGATAGGTTAGTTTCAAATCCCAGCTTGCCATTGGCTCGGAAGCCTGGGGGTGTGGCCTATGTTTGATAAAACTTGATGGAAAGTTCCAGGGCACCCCTGGCCAGAGCCATCTTGAGCAATTTAATTCAATTATAATAACCACGATAGTTATAACCACATCAATAAGTACCAACATTGTAATAACCACAGCAGTTAACTAATACAAAGACTGTAGTCAACAACCACACTAATTAGTGTAAAGATTGTAACCTTGGTCTACACCCAATAGGGGTAATATAACAATCCTGACAAGGGTTTCTAATAAAGATTAGTTTAACAATTCCAGGGGTATAAAGGGGTAGACACATCAAGTAAGTGTGACAGGTTAGTGTGACAGGTAAGTACAACATGTAAGTAGATCAGGCAGGGTCAATGTGAGATCATACAGTTTTACTTTCCACACCCCAATTGTTGGAAACAATACAAGTTTAAATTTTGTTTTGTCTCTAGTCAGGCTTGAC
>WEKY01014949.1:4073-25656 GCA_013390045.1 Picathartes gymnocephalus
AAAAAAAAAAACAGTGGAAGAGGCTGCAAGGTAGCAACAAATGACAGGCACTTAAATAAAGCATGCAGAATGTTTCCCTGGATGTGAAGAAAAAAATTACATTCTAGCAGTTGAGACTAACAGGAAATACCCAAACCCAAAATGAACTGGAGCTTCCCAGGAGATCCGTTGAAAGAGAAGGTCATCTCCGATTCACCTGATGCTAAAAGCTGAAATAGCATTCATAGCATAGACCTGATAGAACAGGTCTGCAAAGTTCTCTTCAATTTATTGGCTGGTTTGTCATTATTCCCAAAAGGCAACATTGTAATGGCAAGTACAGTTTGCAAATAAAAATGATTACTACTACCTGCATATCTTCTTTCACTGTCTTGCATAAATGTATGTGCTTGCTTGGAAGTCTCACAGCAGGATCTGCAATCCATAACAAGAAGCAGTCTGGGGAGCAAAATGGATATAGCTTCTAAAATCTGCCAGGTTTAGAGTAATACTTTCCTGATGTGGAATTGCCAAACCATCTGCAGATAAGTTAAATATTATTTACTTCTCCACTTCTCATATACAGCATTAATAGATTCCTGTTCATTTCCCATGTCATCTGTAGTTCTTAGTGCCTACCCCCTTCCCCTCACGAAAATTTTTTAGAAATAATGGGATTAAAAAATGGTCACAATTAGTCTTTGTTCTGCAAAGAAAGCTGGGAAGTGCCTGTGCAGTCAGAAGATCTACTGCCTTCCTTGTCTTGAGGGCAAGGATTCCAGCCCAGGGATGACAAGCATTTTCAAGAGTATTTGTGAGGCAGGGAAGGTTACAGGACTGCATATGGATAACTTTGGCGGCTGTTTTTGTCCACTGTGCACATCTTCCTCAGTTTTCCAGTATGGAGATGTGTTTTAATTTTAACTCCAGTGCAGGAAGGCAGGGAATGGCCTTCTCCTCTTCTGTAACTTCCATGTGTTTTTTGCCACTGGCTTAGCTGCAAAGCAGAAGTCACAATTTCTCAATCCTACATTGATTTGCAGGCAGTTTCTAATATCCAAACACTCTCTGAAGGGCAATACCAGTAAAGAAAAAGAGAAAATTTAAAAAACCAAAACCAAACCAAACCAAACCGAACATAGAATCACCATCGAAACAGGTCTCACTTTGAAACTATTCCTGTAGATCTTTCTTGCAGTTGGTAAGGAGGAAGGAGAATGAAAATAAAAATACCCTTGCTAGATACAGAAGTAATGATCTCCTTCTTGTTCCTTGTTCAGGGAAAATCACCTCCTAAAGTCAGGCTTCTGTTCAGTTCTCTGTACAGCCCATTCCTTGCTCAGGGTGACCTGGAGACAGAACATGGAGAGAAAGCAGCACTGGCAGCTCCTGGGACATTGATGCTCAGAGAGGCTCCCAAAGGCAGGGCTAGCAGACATCAGTGCTTCCTGACCACTGCCACCTGCGCAAAACTAAGATCCTTGAAAGGCAGCAGAGAGTGTGCTGTTCCCCATGGTGGAACCTGCTGACACGCTTTACACATTTGTAAAAGAGGTCTGAAAAGAACTTGCAGGAGGAAAGAGAAAAGGCACCTGTGTTAGACATTGCTGCACATTAAACACTTGTTTCCAGCTATTACTAGCAACTAATACCATGGCCTAACGCACAGGAGGGAGTACAGCAAAGAGACATATCTGCACAAGTCAAATACTAACCACTTATTCCCCCAAGTTACCTTAAGGGCAGCACACGGCTGTCAGATCTGCTTGTGAGTACAAGGCTGGTTTCAGTAATGCTTACCCTTTAGTGTTCCCCTTTCTAACCAGCTATGTCTCCTCTACACTGTATTTCCTAATATTGAAAAAAAATCTTCACAAAGCCTCTTTGCAAAAAGTCCTGTTCAAGGTACATTCACCATGTTATGAGAATTTGCCATATCAATAGTATGCCCAAAGTGCCCCCAGAGGAACTGCTGAAGAAGAATTGAAGCTGTGCTGTGTGAAGTGACCTGAGTACTGCCTGTTGGTGAGGGCTGCTCTAACTGAAGAAAAAGAAAACACTACCGTAAGGCTCGAAGTTCCTCTGACTGTGGCTTCTCTCCATAGGCAATAAAAAAAGCCCAAAATAAGCAGCCATAACAAGTAAACGACTTTAAAAGCAAAACCCTCAAGCTCCGTCAAACTGAACGCAGTTAACTGGGAAAAGCAACAGTTACCCTTTTTTGTCAAAGTTCTCTCTGCCCATGTTTGCTGCAACTGCAAAGTGCTCCAACTTTCATTTTCTTCCACATAGTGGGGGAGTTTGGTAGCTCTAATCCTGTTCATCCAGATGGCCTGTCAGGTTTTATGGGCATTCCTTAAAAATATAAGCAACATAACCCTGGGTCAGGTAATTTAAAAGAAATTTCTGCAAATCTGCGTTGTTTTTTAAAGCTAGCAGGCAGTAATTCATGGCTTTGATGAGAGAACTGGTTTCCTCTCTTGCCACCAATTTCATAGACCCATTCCTTGCTCTGTGTTGATACAGGCTGTTCTGCATTACTTGTGTACCTCCTCTTTCACTTGATGCTATTTTACTTGCAGCTGAGGATATCAATTGACATGCAGATCCCACAGGAATTATTACCAGTACCTTATTGCACAGCTGGCTACCCCTATGGCAGTAAGAGCTCAATGAAAGGGATGCAACACCATTCTCAAACCATTTCAGGTTCATGGTCCAACATAAACCAGAGCATACTTTGTCACAACTTTGTTATGAGTTGCAATAGCAGCTTTCATGAGAAAAACTGAGCAGAACAACTAGAATTGCTTACACACAAGTGCCAGATCTGCCACGTGCAAGTCAACACCCTGTGAAATACAGCCTGAGCTTGTCACCAGAACTGAAGGTCAGGCTTTAATTGTAGCTGTCACCAAAATATTGTTTCCAGAGTGAGATATTTTGGGCTGCAGCTACACATCTTGTCAGCCTAATGTCAAACGACACCTATGTAAATGCTGCTGGCCCCTCTAACTTCCAACTATGTTTTCACTGCCTAGCTATTGACTTTATCAATGACAAATGATGAAGCAGCACTCTGCCCAACCTCAAGTTTAAGAGACTGAAGATAACCGCAAGTGCCAGCATTTTTGGATGGAGGTATAGCATTTATTGAAAGATTCAAAAGGTTTCATTAGATTAACTAATACAATAGGAAAAAACCAAGAAAGGCCTCAGGCATTCAAAGCACAGTTGCTTAAGCTAGGCTCAATTCACAGTGTCTCACCAGACACTGAAAATACCTGGCTCTTTGGGTTTGATTTCCCATTGCTTCTAATGCGCACACCATCCTCTTTAAAGAGACAGTGGTGGGGAATATTAACTGCATCTCTGCTGGGACACTGCAAAGAAGGTGTCGTGTTGTCCATGGCCCAGCATCCTGAGCAGCTCATAGGTGCTGAAGCAGCAGCTCCTCAGCATTGGCAAAGCCCGTCCCACACCCACGTCCCAGCACTCTGCCTGCTCTTGGGGCACCATCAGTGCTTGAAAGGATGCTCTGCTGCACCTTGGCTCCCGCATTATCCACACTGCCAGTCCCCACAGGCCTCCTTTGGAACAGGACTGGAGCAGTAAATGGGTTTTATTAATAACTTGCAGAATTTCAATACACTGAAAACATTCTCCGTTTAACCCAGTGTTCTTTTGAAACGGTATTTCACAACCAGAGAGGGAAAACAAGGAAAGACTTCAATTTTCGTATATTTTATTTACAGGCTGCACAATACATTTTATATACAAATGGCTTAAAATAACAAAGAGTAAGCAAGCTGAAGCATAACAATTTATTTTAAATTAACTTGTCTCAAAATAACTCCTGCAATAAAGTTTCTTCACCCTGATAACCAAGTTAATTTGATTTTAAGTCAACCCAAGGTAATTTTATTTTTAAATATAGAATTCAAATAAATTTTCTGGTGATTCCTTAATTTCATGACACACTTCTGCAAATATAGAACATCCCAAAACTCCCAAGAAGGGTAATAGCCAAAATTTCCTCATGTAAAAAACACTGTAACAGAACAGACTGGAGAAATGTTGTATGTAAAACACTTGCATGTTTTATTAATGGAAAGAAGAATGCAAGTAGTACATCTGACATTTTTCTCTCTCAGAAACAGATTTCATGGTCCAGCACCTAATTTGCCTGCAGACAAAGGTATCCTGTGTTACTTCAGTTTTTATCAGACAATTTTCTATTAAACTCATCCAACTGTACAGTTCACCAAAACTGAAACTGCCTCCACCAAAACTGAAAGCAAAAGGAGAAGAGTGCTCAAAACCATAAGAACTTACAACATGACACTTATTGCCTCTGCTTCTAGAAAGCACCTGACACTACTGTGGGATGGAGGAAATTTAAAAGAGATCACATTGTATGGAAATATAAGAAAATACAGAAGTTTGCCATTTTATTTTTCCACTAAATTATATTAACATTTAAGGATTCATGTATTTTTATACCTCTTCCTTAGCACTGCTCATTCTGTTTGGGATAACAACAATCAGTGATCCATAAAAGCAGTTTCCTTTTCCTTTGGCTGAATTTAAGCATTGTAGTAGTCTAAGTGTTTTAAGTCATGGTCATAAGCAGTCCAGTCATGCTCACTTTCTTCCTCTTGGTATGGCTAAAGACCACTTAATATAAATATTGAAGTACTTGCTATTTGATAGTCCATTATTACAGTATTTCACTACGTTTATTTAGAAATACAAACACACAACACTTACTTTTCGATGTAGTATCCAGGTCTCTGTAGCTCACTTTGGAATTGCAGCACAGAAAACATAAACCCAAGGGAATGAGGGAGAAAGTAGTAAAAGCCACAGTTCCACAGAAAAATAATACTGTTTTCAGAATGCCTACTACTGCATCAAAAATGCAAGAGCCACATGATGTAAAATGCGAAACTAGTACAGACTGCCTGCTAAGTGGAGTTCACTCATAAGGGTAAAATGCTGCCATAAAGCACCTCGAATGCTGACAGGTAATACACAGGTCTGGTACAAATGAATGTCCTTAGATCTGGGCAGTTCCATGGCTGCTAACCTGCCCAGACACAATTCTGGGCCAGGGGAGTGTGGCTGCAGGCACCAATCCTCCTGCTACAACCTCATGGGCAGAGCTCCTCACCTGCACCAAGCTGCCACCAGCCCAGGAGGAAAGGTGTCAGCAAAAGTGCCAAGAAGATTCCCTGGGTTGCAGAGAAGGCAATCTTTTCAGAGTTATCACATATGGAAATATATTAACTTTCTCTCCAAATTATCCCAACACTGTTGTCCCAGGCAAATTCAGTGTTCAAGGTCACAGGCTAGTAAATTCTTAAGCTGGGGAAAAGTCATTGTATAGTATTCATCTGCTATAGAGTGCTAGAGTTTTGTTTCTGATTCATCAGGAAGTCAACTGTTTATTGCACCTCCTCTCTCCTCACAGTCAGGATTACATGTGCTGGGGCTGTTGGGGTTTGTTTCATGGCCAAAGACTGAAATCCATTTTGGTAGAACAATGTTTGAGAGTACTGTCAGCCCATAAGGAAACTGCACAGTCCTTTACAGATGAAGAGGGGACCGTCTTCTCTGCATTGAATGAAGCGAACTAAATGACTTGAAAATCTATGTCCAAAAGGGAAAGCAGGAAATACAATCTTTTCCTTGCATTTTTGCATTGGAAGTCAATTAATTTAGTCTGCTGAGATCTAGTTTCCATTTGAACTTACTTGTGTTTTTAACCAACTATTGGCTGCAGTTACACTTCGAGTGCAGGTGAGTAACCCCAGACTGCACATCTGTAGTGAAAGTAAGTGCATATAAGCTTTGAAAGTATTTCGCTTGATTCTAGAAAAAAAAACAAAACCAAAAAAAAGCAATCTGTGTGTATATTTGTGGGTCTAGGTTTTTAAAGATTAGTAAGCAAAGAGCCTTAGCCAAGAGTGTCCGTATCTAAATGACACTAATGATTTTTGTCTTTAAAATTTTACTAGCAGAAAAATGCTATGGGGGTATCCTTACTCAAGGAAAAAATGGTATAGTGCATTGTCATTCATGTGAAGCTTTTGCCTTTCTTAATCACAGGCTATTCAGGTTGTCTTTGTGACCTGGCCACTTGTATTTTCAGATGGCAGGATTTTCTACTGTGTCTAGTAGGCAACTGCCAGAATTGGGGACAGCGTAAGCTGCAGGACTCTCTCCATTCCTCGTATGCCAGATCCTCAAACACTACACAGTTAGTGAAGATAATTTCTCCATGCTCTACAGTGTGGGAATTAGGCATATATGAACCAGGATTTTCAATTAAAACAAAACACCAACATCTTTTGACTTCTGTTCTGAAAATCAAAAAAGTCATTGACAAGACATTTGTAATAGTGTAAGTAGAAATTTTACTTTAAAAAAAGTGGTATTTAAACACTCAGTTACATAAGGTACCAATTAGTCAACTGGATAATCAGTTGGAAAATTGTTTCCAATATGGGCTTCAAGACATCCTTTCACGTACAAGGCAAAATATAACCATACCTCCTCTCTGCAGAAGAGAGACCACTTGTTTTCAGAGGAAACAAAAAAAAAACATGCTGGAAGTTGTAATTAGCATGAGGAGTGGCTCTTGGTAAGAGTTTTAACTATAATTTTAGTTGTTCTGAGACACTCAATTCCAATATTAAAATGTTCTGTGGAACAGCAAATATAAAATCAATTAATTGGCACAATCACAAGTTTACAGCGAATTACAACTAGGTGTCAAACATTCTGCCATTGCTTTAAATACTGGTCATTTTTCCTTTGGTTATTTCCTACAATGCAGTACTTGGGGTAAAAAGACAACAGTGTCAGCTTTTCACACAAAGTAAAGAAATTACTGCTGTTGACATTTAAGAGAAACAAAACTATTTCATCACTTGGTAAGGACATACATAGTTTATTTGGCAGAGGAACTAAAACACTTATTACAACTCCAACAGGGAGCTGAGGAAAAACTACACTCTTCATTCTTCTCCTCACTTTCAACGTTTCTCATGAAGTTCAATTTGGAAATTACAATTTTATCTAGGTAAGATCAGGTCTCTAAGTAACTGGCCCATGTGAAGTAAACACCACAAGGTTATGACCTGTTTGAGTTTCTTATTATTATCTGAATTCTCTTGTTAATTACCTAGGTTTAGGCATTATGTTCATAGCGACCTATGAAGTACTTCCAAATTTTTGCAGACCTTAAGCTTACATGTTAAGGCACTTACCATTCAAGTAAAACAGTTTTTATATAAACAAGCGTGGGAGATGGAGAACACATTTTACCAGAACACCCATTCTTTTTTTTTCTTGAAAGAAAAAAAACGTTGACCAAATATCTATAAAATTTTGCATCAAGAGCAAGGTTGTGTTTTATTATCTGAAATGAGCACGAAGTACATCTTCCACAGTAACACTGAAAGCAGTGCAAAGACTGACAGTGACCTTTGACTAAAGGTAGTTCTGTAAAAAGAAAAATACCAAATAAATCAGTGCCCTGCTTTGATTGTTGTAAAATTTCTTTTTTACATAAAAGTTGGTCCAAACTTACAAAAAAAGCACAAATGTGCATAGTTCAGAAGATCTGAAAGAGTGCCATAAAAAGCTGATGTCCCTAAATTTAGCATCCACTTAAAACTGCCAAAATACAAAATAAAAGTCAGAACTAGAGTTTGTGAACATGTACAATCAAGTCATCTAGTTTTTAGACAGCATGAGTTGTAAGCATTTTTAAATTTTTCCTACTGTATGCAAGACCCTTTTCCACATAAAAATAAAGCTGTTGAATTAACATTATTCAAGTCTGTTGAATTGCTGCTTTAAATTGCAGCTAGAGGGGGAAAAAAAGGTTCTTCCAGATAAAAATGATGTGCCTGAGGATAAACAGATACTCAATATGGTAATCCTCTGCCTCGCCCTCTCACTGCAGATGTGCTGATGTGTCCCCTGTATCCTTGGGAATAGCCAGGTCCTTGGGCAGGAGAAGTCCAAGTTTGTCCATGCATGTGGCTGATGCCAGTGGGATTTTCCTGTAAATTACTTCCATAGCTATAGTTGTGCATCTTTGTGGGCAAAGAGTGTGCGCTCTCTGGCCCTGTGGAAGCATCACTGCTGCTCCCCAAAACTGGAATTGGGCCATGGCTGTATTCAAACCTATGGTCTTTATCTCCACTGAACAGCATGGGGCCAGCGTTGAGGTAAATGTCTCCGTAACCAGTTACTGAGCTGGGAAAGGATTCTGGAAAGGCCGATGGCGGAGGGGCAGCACCAGAGTGAGATGAAGCAGTACTGTAGTTATCCAAAGACTGAATATCTGAGTTTCCAAGGAAACTCCTCCTTTCTAATACTCCTGATGATCCGCCTCCTATTCCATCGTTAGTGCTGTAACAGGCAGATGAGAAGGACGATGATCCAAAGTTATCTTTGTAGTCTGGGCCTGTTACATAGGAGTCTCTAGCCTGATAATCCACACTTGTTTGTACTGGCTCCTCCGTTGTCGCCTGAGCTTGATGCTGAGCCAGCAGCTGTAGAAGAGCTGCTTTCACTCCTGCATGAGGATCTGTTCCTGAAGAGTTATTTATAGGCAAATGCTGATTCTCTGTCCGATAATCAAGGTCTTCATCAGTGAGTGGCGGAGGCTCCGGTGGCTCGGGGGGACGCTGGTCTGGAGGCAAGATCCGAGGGCGCTCCTGCTCAGGTGTTCGGTTCAGAAGCCTCATCTCAGACTGCCTAACCAAATCCTCTTGACCTAAGAAAAAAGAAAAGCTCTGGAATAAAAGTATACAAATAACTGGACCAGAAAGAAAAGGACTCCTTCCTGGAAAAACACAGAGATTTGTTAACTTCCATTCTGATTAATTTATTAGTAATTATACCGATTATTTTGGACAAAATTTGGCAACAGCTCATTTGCCTCAGGAGCATGATGCAGGTAGCTCCTTAAAGTAAGATTACCAGGCAGTCAGTTAAAGAAAAACAGTACAAGCTCCTTAAAAAAAAAAAAAGAAACACCAAAACCAAACAACCAGAACAAAACTCAAGCAACACAAACACTAAAAATTCAAAGAAGGATCAGGAAAGATGCACAGATAGGGATAGAAGTTTCAAGGGACAAAAGGCCAGCCAGAACAACAAAACTCAAGGTTTAAAATAAACATGAACAAAAAAGCACACCTCTCAAAAAAAACCCCCCAAAACCCTCCAAGAACAGCCCCAAAGCACTTCACAATATTTATTTCAATAGCTGCAAACACCACAAAACAATATATGAACCACCATAATAAACCTGAATTTGCAACCTAAAAAGATAAACAGAGCTCTAAACTGTGGGAAGACTATGAAAACCACTACTATACCTCAATGGAAACGTTTAGCCATGCGTGTGACAGTTCCAGGTAACCACTGTATTTGACACTAAGGAACCGCTCTAGTTAGCATTAAAACCCAAAATAAAATACTGTCACCAAAATAAGCTTTACCTAAACACACAGTCAGAACTGGCAAATTACATCTACACGTCTGCTAGAAAAGACTGTCTTCTCCATCACACTCACCACTACGAAAACTCCAACCCCCCAGATTAATGATCAATGTTTCATCACTAATACTTGTGTACCTCTTAGGCTGGGTATCATTGTTTGCTCTGTCTGCACGGTACCTGTTACACTAAGAGACAAATTCTCTGATCCAGACGTAAAATGTGACCAAATCAATTTCATCTCCTATACTCACACAGATTCATATGGCAAACTTTTTAATTCTCTACTCCCAAACTATTACCATCTCCAGGGCTCCAGGTATTTGCTGGTTAGCAATAAAGGCCTTCAGTACCTGCAGACATATATAACGACTTGATCAGATGTGGGTAGCCAGGTGCCGGAGATTCCACGTCGTCCCGGCTGACAGACACAGGAGTGGCAGGCTCTGGAGGCTGCCTGAGTTGTGATGACATTTCATTTCCTGATCCATTTTCCTTCTCCTCCAACACAAAATCTTTTTGTTTTGTTTGCTGAGCCTTTATTAACTGAGACAACAGAACAGCAAATGCACTCTGCACAGCTGCCTGGGCAGCATCAGTCTCAACTTTAGGCTGACCCAGCTGAGCAGGTGGCACAGGGGGCTGCATGACCATCGGCTGTTTTAGAGGCTCCTGCTCTGGAGGTGGTGGCGGAGGCGGCGGCTGCTGCTGCTGTTCTGATTGTTTTTCACCTGCTGACAAAATTCCAGCAGGAAGACTTATTTTATTTAGTTGCTGCTGGGTCTCTGGGTTTACCTTAATATTCAATACTTGGGCAAACTGTGCCAAACTAACACTTGTTTTAGACTGTAGCAGGTTTAGCAGGATTGCCACTTCATTCTGGTTTAACTGCTGTCCAGTGCTTGTTTTTGCTAAAGACAAAAAAGGTGTTTTTAAGTATTATTTAGAACTGGCATATTTCAGAAACTCAAAAGAAGACTTATCTAGCATGGCTGACATGACTGGCAAAGCATGGGTTTGGACAACACAGGAATGGAATGCCTTTATACATTAACTGTCTTTGGGGAGCATCTACAGGAAATGAACAGTAAGATCCAATACAACCAAAGTGACTTCCACGAGGTGCACACATGCACTTGGACAGATGGAAAAACACCAAGCTAAGAGCTCAATTTTCCACAATATAACTAAGCTGGGGCTTAAGGCCGCCTGCTTTAGGAACCTGTAAGATTTCCAATCCCCATAAAATTTCCTATCTTTGATATATCACAACCCATTGTTACAAAGTAGCCATCTGCAAAATCCATTTCCAGTCACATTCCAGCCCATTCTAATTCAGTATCTGAGTTTTAACACCTGCCCAAGTCACCTGGCTCTAGGTGAACCAGGGGCTCGCAGTATAAATGCAAAAGGAAGTGCTGACTTTGAGGGACAACAAGTCAATCATTCAGTAGCAGGAAATATGTGATAATACACAGTTAATTCAATTAAATGGAGTTCACCACAAATAAGAGCAGATTATGATGATGCAGGGGAATATGAATAAGGAAGTTTGAATATCAAAGTAGTTTTTTAGCTTCAAACACCCATTGTGGTGATTTATTTTGAAAGAAGTGAAGCAGCATGGATTGCAATATGCCCTATGAGTAGATGACTTAGAGAACACAGCAGTTAAAAATTAGAAAATGAGTGTGTGAGCAGGCTGGCAGAGCTCTGAACTTTCTTTTAACCCAGGTCAACACAAACACATTCAGTCCTCTTCTATCCTTGCCGTTGCGCTATCTTACCAATATATTAATTCATAGCAGATTAGAAGCCAGGACACAAAAATATTAAGTATTTGCCCTGCAAGATTTAAGTGCAGCACAGCTGGAAAGTGCTGCAAAACCCACAACCCACAACTTGTGGATGTGCACCAGGATACAAGCACTTGGAACCTCCTTAAGCAGGATCCAGGGACTTCAAAATTTTTATATATTTATCTAAATATACAATATATATTTAGCAATACAAAAAAATAAAGCACAATTTCTTATGCCTGGTACTGCTGACTCTCACTCAAATGTTGTGATTAATGAAGATTTTGTCACATCTGAGGGTGGTATACTCAACATTAAAACTTCTCTCAGACTCTCAGTGAAAATTCATCAGAAAAATGCCAAACAGGGAAACTAATCTACCTATTCCATACTCTGTGGTTAGCTTTAAGTTTATTCTAAAAGGAAACTGTATTCTGGGAAATCTGTCATAACAGAATTATTGAGCTCTGAACAGCTCCTGCTAAATTGCAAAATGCAATAGCCAGAGGTGCCATTCATGAATCAGAACATTAGCAATAGATCCAATGTCTTTTTAACCTCTGCTTTTGGGGTGCAAAGAAACAAATGCAAGAGTTTTGGCTAAAGCATGCATTTGGTCATGGAGTTATATAATGTGTCTTGTTAATAATATTATTTAAGGTGTATTACAGCTTCCAGAAGTGTTTTGTTTAATACAGGAAATGCCTCTATGTTCCACTGAAAATTAAATTGTCTTATTTTCTATCTAGATATATTTTCCTGTGTACATATGGGTAAACAGCAATATAGGTCTGAATGATTCCTTTTCCACTTGCTAAGTTTATTTTGCATAGTATTAATGACTAACAGTAGTCTCTCATCAGGCTGTTATGTTATAAAAGCTCAAAGAAGATAACTATCCTTTGGACTCTTTAAACTTCTAAAATAGTTTCATTGATGGGAGAAAAAAGTTACAGAAAGTAATTCTTGAAAATGTTGGCAAAACTTTAGCCTAAACATACAGATTAGCAGAATCTCACAGCTGGTTTACAGTGAGAAACCAGATGAATGGAGCAAGAGGCAATAAACTGCAATAAAATATGATAAAAATAACTATTTTCAATGTATCTTTGCACAGACTATTTGGAGCTCTGCTCTACCATTAAATTAAGGGTTGATTCAAGATGGTTAGGATCAAAGAATTGTCAGCTGCTCTGAATGCATAAACTGTGTTTTTCAGCTGAACTCCTCTATCAGTGCCATAGGATTTATAGTTAATTTGAACAATCAAAAATGGTCTTACATTAAACTTGCAGGTATCCATTGGGTGTTGTTACTCTCTGTATTTCTACATATTTTTGAGAACTATCACTTAACTGCTGAGTATCTTAAATGGTCTCCATACTGGAATCATTACTTTTTTTTGTTGTATTTGTAAAACTTGTCTCAAGAAAGATACTTTGGTTACGTTTTGGAATTACTGGTCGTGCAATTCACAAAAGTAGCTACTTCATGTAATATCAGGTGTGGTTTTGGTGTTTGTTTGTTGTTTTGGGTTATTTTTTTCACAACTTGATTTAGCCCCAACAACCTGGAAAGCTGAAGACTAACATAACAGATGGAATCTGTTCCATTTGAAATGATGATTGTTCTAAATTCTGCCTTCTGATCAGATTATCAATACCAATAGAGCTTATCCAATCTATGGAGATTGTGAGAAACTTTGAACAGCCACTGGCTTGTGGAATTACAAAAGAATTAGACGAGCAAGAGCTAAAATCCCCTCAAAATACAGAGCAAGCAAGTTAGTTGCTCTGACCAGGCTGAAAAGTTAAGTGTTCCTTTCCAATTTTACCTATGCTACCAAAAGCAAAAGCAAAATCTTTTGTAACAAAGATTAAACTTACGATACTGTTCCTCCCTCAAGAATCCAGGAGATGCCAATACTCTGCAAATAACATCTAAAATTTATAGAGGTGCAATCCAAGTAGTAGGTAATTATAAGAACTGAAAATATTACTGACCAAGTGCTACACTAGAGCTGCCCTGAGTTTTGAGTTGGGAAGAAGTTTGCATGCCTTGTGGGGTGTTGGTTCTGCTCTCATCCATGCCTAGTGACAGATCCTTCCTAGGGACTTTAGCTGCTGTAGAGTCATCAGTCATGCCCATCTGCTTCTGTCTTCTGCGCTTCTTACTCCACAGCTCATGGCAATCCTGCCATAAAGGAAGGCTGCAAAGAATGATTTGAGATAATCAGTTTTATCCCTATTTAATATTTTTTTTCATCATACTGATAGAATAATCACTTAAATTATACATAAGGTAACTTTTGAAAGGTGAACCTACTGGAACTCGGAAATACATCAGGAAACACTCAAAAGCCAGAAAAATCTCAGGCCTGCTTTTTGTGGCTGAAATCTCTTTACTAAGTGCCTCTTTCAGAAGCACAAGTCCTTCTGGCAGAAAAGGGGAAGAAGTATCTTAAAATGAGAATTATTTTCATAATTATTTGTGTAATTCAAAACTTCAAAATCAATGCTGCATAGTTGCTATGAAATACAACTTGTATACTACCAGATAGCTGCATTATCAATATGAAAGCATTTGTTTTTCAGGGTCCTTCTGTCTGCATATAAACGTACTGCTGAGTCATTAGGTCACATATTTGTCCACAGTAACAGACATGGCTATCTAGTATTTATGGTGTACAGCTCAGGCAACCAAGAAAGTAGCGGGGGAAAAAAGGAAGAAGTTGCAGAAATAAGTTGCATTAATAAATATCACTTGACACTAGCAAAGCTGGGGTATATCTTTTAAGACATATGAATGCAGAGGCAAAATTCTCCTAAGAAACTTATCTGCCACCAATTCTGTCCTTCCATTCCAGTTCCCTGCAGGCATCTCAATTCTGATTTCTTGAGGAACACAAAGACCCACAGAAATACTGAGATGAGCAGTAAAAATAGTGGTTTTTGTTTTCCTATTATGTATTAAGTGTCTTAGCACTTCTGTCACCCAGAAACATGGAAAAATTAGCTGACAGATGACAAGAGACACTGGAAAGGCAATTATGACAACTCTTTCCTTTATTCTCTCCCTCCACCTGCCAAGTATTTTCTGAAAAACAACTGGAAGCAAGAACTCATTGTGAGAAGTATCCTATGGTCCTTCCAATCGCATGTCACTTTCTTTGGATGAACAGCTGCTCCTTCCCAAAACAGAACTTCAGTCTCTCAAGAGAACAGTTGACACTTTCCTGTGCTGTGCCAAAGTGAGTGTGGTTCCTCTAAATTTTTAAAAGGACACCAGTGACTGGTTTGTTTTGAACTTCCATATAGCAGCCTCTAGGATGGATTAATTACCACATCCCAGAAGATGATCTTCCCATTCACTTACTTTAAAATACACATAAGCAACATGCTGTACAAGTGGTTCTGAAACTTCAGCAAACAGCTTGAGATTGCTGATTTCTGATTTTCACAGAGTGATATAGTCATATACAGGCAATGAAACCTCTTTGGTTCATGTTTCAGGAACATTAGTAATGTTTGCCCAGAAAGGTTGTGGGGTCTCCCTCACTGGAGATACTCAAAAACCATCAGGACACAATCCTGTGCCATATGCTCTGGGATGACCCTGCTTGAGCAGGGAGGTTGGACCAGATGACCCACTGTGGTTCCTGCCAATCTCACTCATTCTGTGATTCTGTGTAACAACCTTGTGTATGTAACAGGTAAGTCTAGAAAGAATTTTAATAAAATCCTTAGAAAAAACTCAAACATTTTTCCCAATTGGTAACTAATTAAAAAGAAGTCAGTACAGGCTGCCTTGAAGGTTCAGTTCACTCAAACAATATCACAGGTTCTATGTTCTGACAGCTATATTGAGGGAAGAATGAGACCAGCAGATTCTCTAGTACCTTTTCATTGTTTTCCTCAGGATATGCTCCAATATGATTTGTACTGATTAAAATGACTGCAAAGTCACTGCAAAAATCCTACAGGACATTGCAATACATTTCCTCTAGAGAAAATGATAGGAACAACCCTGAACAATTTCACTTTTCCTGCCTGTAAAACCAAGACATTCTTCTGGCTCATGAAACAATTTACTGTATTTCACTTTAACTTTCAGGTACCTGTGCAGAATTCTATACCCAGTGTCACTCTATCACCAAAGAAGGCAATTCAGATTCATGGAGGACCTCAAAATCCCTGGAAAATGTAGATACTGATAAACCGAGATAAAAGTGAAATTATGCTTTTTAAATATTAGAAGCATTCATAGAAGAGTATTCTCTTTAATGGTAGTAACTCAGTAACTAGTTCTAGGAATGACGAATCAACTCTGTTACCATGTAAGAGTCACTTAGCTACACAAGCATTTAACTGCAGAACCACCTTTCAACAACTGTATATGCCAACATTTCTGCCACCATATCCTTTACTGAACCACAATGAACTTATTCCAAGCAGTGCATGTTCATACCCCCTAGAAGTCAGTAGCATTACCAGTAGAAATTACTTACTCTGGAGGAGGCATTTTAGATGGTTCCACATCTCGCAGAAACTCACACTGTAGAGCTTGTTCAGCTGTGCAGCGCTTGCTGGGATCCAGGGCAAGCATATAATCGAATAAATCTAATGCAGCAGGTGGGATGCTACAAAAGTGCAAAATGGAGGAAAGCATCACATCTTTATTTTGTATCACACACTTCTGTGCAAAATTTTAATACACACATCCCTTCCAAGATGATCATTAAGTCCTGAGGTAACATATATTAACAAAACGCACCCACAACCTGAGCTTGATAGTAAGAGGCAGAGATAAACTTCACCTTTTACCTGTGATATATAACCCAAGCTTTCTTCGCCTTGTGTTGTTTCATTGTGTGAAACCTTGTCCTTACAAAAAACCACACCCACATTTTTAAGCCAAGACTATACTGTTACTCTATATTTTGGAATTTAACACCAGGGAGTTAGACTTTTGATTGACTCACGGACAATAATTCTATTGCTTCAAAGATATTAGTCTCAGTAGTATGAACAGGATGATGCATTTCTCTTGAAAACCACTGAAGGAGGGGAACAATCCCTTTAAAACAAGCTTACAACTGTTTTCCATACCTTTCACTTGTGATATACGCACAAAACTAGTCCAATGGTAGTACTTTACAACATACGATTCAGGTAACTTCTCTGTGTTGAATGAGTTTATGACCCAAAAGACTGTAATGTTAACCAGACTACATATTTAGCTGTAGCCAGTTTTACCAATAAAAAACAATTAAGTGCTCTGAACTGTTTTTTGGACAAGACAACAAGCAGGTGTACCAAACAAATGTTTCCTTATGTGAAAGCTGACAAGTGGCTGAAATTTTAGGGCCTTCTTTCCTCTTCTTGATGCTTCTATTACATAAGGGTTAATACAGGCTCTGTGGGTATCATGGGAAGGACAAGAACCTAAAGCCATTTTTGTTTACACTTGATCTATGTTGGTTCTCTGGAAAATACTGAAGTTCATAAAACGTCCGGGAAAACTTAATGCTATTACAGTTGACTAAACTAATTCTTCATCCTTACAAAGCAAACTCTTCTCTCAGTTTTCGACGATACTGCTTCTTTGGTTTCATTGTGTTGAAATAAGCTAATTTTATAACATCAGGCCACACTGCTGGACAAGGACTTCCGCAAATTCGGCTGCACCAAAAAGAAGGGAAAAAAAGGGCATGAGATCCAAAACCACAAGTGAGCACAGCTGTCATTTTTATTCTTGCAAGTACAGTGAAAACAAAAGTAATTTTCCATTTTAATATTCAGGTTATTTTTAGCTAAAATTTCTTCACTGTCAAATGCTCAACACCATTAAAAAACGGTGAATTGTCTACAGAGGGTAATCACTCCACACAGACTAAACTTAACTGTTTCTGCCTCAGTCCAGCCCACACATTCTCTACAAAAGTGTTTTGAAAAACTTAACCAACTACATCTGAAGAGTACTCCAGGTATCTGACTAGAAGAACTGGACACCCCACATTCAGAGTAACTTTTATGTCCTTAGCTCCCAACATCACTAAAGAAAGATATACCAAACAGCTGAAAAAGCACTTTCCACTGAGAATTTATTTAATGCTGAAAACATACGGGAAAAAAACCCAAACAATTCAGGAAGTCCTAGAGGCAGAAACCACTAGAAAACCTCTGTATTTTTTACTTCAGTTATGAGTTTTCTGTCTCAAGCCTCATCTATCTCCACAAATGGAGCTGCCCATACTCTTACGCCTCACATTCTATCCCCACCCTTTTTTCCAGCCAAGGATGGCTAAGCACAGGTTGATCAACACCACACTTCTGAGGAGAAGAACTAATAAGGTACTTCCATATATGCAAGGTTTCAAATTCTGATGCAGGCAGTCATAAAAGGACATTTTGCAAATACATTTCCCTAGTTCATCCCTCCTTTTTATTAGATTTAAATGGTTAGTGTAAGAGACCTAATGATCTATTCATTATGCCCCAGGTGCTATGCAAACTAATCTGCCCTTATGCTGGTTGGGGCATGTAATTTTCAGGAGGGAGAATAAAAATAATAAATCTCTTACTATCAGAATGTACTTCAGCTCCATCTTTGATAAAGTTTGAAAATATAAATGTAGAATTCTTGACTGCAACATGATCACAGCAAAGATGTTGATAAAACTGATATATTATGTTGAAACAGCAAAAAATGCACAGCATCAGTGAGGAGGAAAAATGAGCTACAAACAGAAGCTTCCAGCAGAAGGACATTACAAAATTTTAGGGTTTTGTACCACGGGTAGAACACAAAGAAAGAAAAACTTCGAATTACTCATTCTCATATGCCTCAATGCCATCTAGCGCTCAAAAACCAAAATTCCCAAACTCATGAGTTTAATTCTGCTTATGCCAAAAATGATCACAGATATGCCTTGCACCTCCTAAAACCTTCATTTTTTCAGGCCAGCTAACAACACATTACACAGAAACATGCTACTGTTCAATCTGTTTTGAAAAACACCTCAATATATAACTTTGTAATACTTTTTACTAAGCTAATTTGACCATTTACTGTTCACTTTCTGTAAGTTCTGTAGGACTCACCCTTTTATCCCCTTGTTTCTAGGAAGAGCACCTCTCCTCATTTACAATGTCAATTATGATATCAGAATCAAGAGCAAATTTTGCTTGCTGAGTAAAGGGAAAGAAAAAAGATGTTCTGGTTCCACTGAATTAAATACTTATTATTCTATGATTTATTGAGAACAAGGAAAGAAACAGAATTTTTACCTCCATCAAATGTCTGGCAGTTTGTAAGTGAACAGAAACATTCTCATAAAAGTAATAAAGCCCAGGTGTGTACATGGTAGGCTTGAAACAACAACTCATGGGCAGCAGCATGCCAAATACCCATTCCTCCCAAATCCCACTTGTCCTTAGTATTGTCCATGTTCTCATTTTAATTTGCTGCAAGCAAGTTGCAATATCATCTTAAAAATTACAGGCATTTTGATTACTCTCTCTTTACAATTTCAGCAATAGGCAACTCCAGCTACTCTACAAAAACCCATCTTACTCGTCAACTGTACACTGTTAGGAACACAGAACACTCACAAAAAAACCTTCATGTCTGTGCCAAAGTCACTTGTGCTACACGCCCCTCAAAACCTCTAACATCTCACTCAGGGCAGTAACTGAGCACTTTCAAGTGTTTGCAGTGCATTATCTCAGATTTTATCACTAAGAAAACAGACCTGCCAGTTTATGAGGCACCTACTTGCCTCATGTAGCAGTGCTTGCAAGTTACCTTATGAGTTCCAGTTGAGCAAGTTCTTGATTTGCTTGAAATATTGGCTTCTTTGTAAAAAGTTCACCCAGGATACAGCTGTAAAACAGGGTTGCAAAATTCCACCATTATGGCTTTCAGTATAGATTGATAGAAACTTTAAGATTTATTTTTGGCTTGTTTTTATCCTTGCTACGTTTCTATCCAAACTCTTACCCACAGCTCCAGACATCAATAGCTGGTGTGTATCTTTCTTCCCCAAGGAGAAGTTCAGGAGGCCGATACCATAACGTAATAACTTTGTTGGTATATGGTCGGCTGTTGGGAGGAGGAAAAAGAGAGGACTATCATTTTAGTATGATCACACTTCTGAAAAAAATGATACCTTCAGGACTTTACTTCTGTGATGCTGTTTAAGAGCAGTACAATCTTCCACTCTCTTTTCATTTTAGTCCTGCAAAGCTGTAACTGCACAAAATCAAACATAATTGCCTGATAAAGGCTCCAAAAAGTCAGATTAAAGATATAAATAATAATCACACAGCCACCTTGATGTTATGTGAATTCTGTATCTCCATTATTATTCAAAGCAATACTGTATATTTATTACATTGCTAGTCATTTCAGGAGCAGAACCTGCTTAGATAAAACGAGTAACTTCCATGCAACTATTGGTTATTATCATACTGAATACAGAACCTCTATAAGCATTTTAAAAAGAAGAAAAAAAGTCACTTTTCCCTCTAAGTATGAGCAAAAGAGATAGAAGCCTTTTTCTGGAACTACATCATTCACCAATTTTGATTCCAAAGCCTGGAATGCGTCTAGTATCTTCCTATATTTCACAACAACTTTAATTCTCCACAGTTCTAACCTGAAATATAGGTCACTGTGAATAATCCTTTCCATCCTTCCACTAAAGCAAAGATTTCTGCTAATGCAGACACACTTTTTTTTTTTTGTGCACAGGCTGAACTACAGTATCAACAGCTCAGAATGAAAAGCAGAAGAGATGTTCAATTTTGGTTTCAACCAGCGTGTTTTAAAAGTTATTCCAGAATTCTTTCAGCTTTTTTTCAGTTTTTCAGTTACCAACACTAGGTAACTCCACACAGAAAGAGTAATATTAAGTATGAACAACCATAGAATGGAGCCTAACAAGCTCTTATAAGCATTCTCAGTAGTACAGGTATCATGTCTGTAAAATCACCTGAGTCTTTCTTACGTTAACGTATATAACTCCAACTCCTTTTTGAAAGGCAGCATGTTTTTGGAAACAATCCCATCATTTATCATATTTCTCTCTGCAGTAAGCATTCCTCTATGAAATGTTTACATGGTACGGACTATCTGCAGATACATTGCTCATATGTATTAGCATAATGAACAGTTGTCTTGTCATGCAATCTGCCCTATCTCCTACTCCAAACACGTTAAATCTACCAGAATAACATTTAAAGGAGCACAACTACAACAACCAATGGGAATTTACTTAAAGTTAAATTTTTATTTCCTCCCCATTATCCCCCTACTAAATTCTGTTCCCTTTCAAACAGTATTAAATTTTAAACAACAGTAAACCAAATGCAAAGTACATTAATTAGAAACAGCAGGTATTATACACTTGTTGATATACATTTATTACATCTGTTACTGCAGGTCAGAAGGAAAATTAATGACAAAAGAATTGTCAAAAATCCACTGAGATTCTAATTATTCTCCCATGTTCAACTGGCAACTCTATTAGCTAGCTTAATTAAATCTTAATCTTGGTTTCATTTATGCATAATGGCATAATAATGTTGCTGTTTCATGTACAGTAAAATCTGTTATTGGCATTACAAGGACACTGAACTTTTAATCCTTAATGAACAGTGAGTTTTACAAATATAATTTAAATTAATTTAAAAACAGACATTAAAAAAAAACAAGCAAAACATGGTAAACTAGAGGAAAAAAACCACCATTAGGCCAGTTTGATGCATGTTAAACCAAAAAGGTAGGATAACATCCTTTTGTTATGAACTACATCCAAACAAAAAAATAATTAGCTAGCAGTTGCTCAAGATTATCTCACTTTGCTATTATACTCAACAGTTTTCATAACTCTACTTAAGCATATTTTCCTGAAATAAGAGTTCAGAGACAACAGCTCAGTGAAAGTAATGCTAACACATTTATCAGCAACCTAAGAGCTGTGTGGAAAACAATAAACCCATAAAGCTAAGATTATGGATATTATTTCCCAAATTAAGACATGCAGAAATCAAAAGAAGCTCTGGTATCCAACCACCTCATGGACACACTACTGTAGTGAACCTTTAGCCTGGATTTTGAAAAGTCAATTTCACATGACAGATACAGCATTACAAAGTAAATATTAAAGTTCTTAATCATAAAAAACGGTGCACCTGTTTCCTGGAGTATAAGCATAATGAAGCCCAGAACAACAGAAGCACAAGTCACAAGAAGTTTCAGAATAACTTTTATTTGAACT
>WEKY01015008.1:0-28053 GCA_013390045.1 Picathartes gymnocephalus
TGTCTGGACATGGTCCTAGGCAAGTGGCTCTGTGTGGCCCTGCTTGAGGGAAGGCTGACCAGATGACTTCCAGAGGTTCCTTCCAACCTCCACTGCTCTGAGATTCTGTGAGAGCCTTATACTTCTGGCACGTTATGGCCATACATAGCAAAGGAAAGAGAACTCACTAAAAGAGACCATTAGTCAGGGAAAGAGAGAGATCACTTTGCCAAGGATATTACAAGATTGCTTTTGAATAAATGCCATAAACAATGCAAACAAAAAAATAAGAATGAAGGATGGCTAGGCAACAGCCATCTATTCTGCATAATAATTATTTTTTCAGGACAAAACTGCTGAGACACAGCTAACTAAGGAGAATTTCTTGGATCTAGTTCAGATAAAAAACATATGAGAGATTACTCTCTCTCTCTCCATAATCCTAGACTCATTTCTTGATGATGGTGCAAGTCACACACTTTGAAGTATTTATCTGATCATGCGCTTCAATTGGCTGAAAGAAAAATTTATTATACTCAGAAAGGTCCATCTCACCCAAATGCCAAAGCTAAAAACCAGTAGGAAATGGTAACAACCCCCGGTATCAAAATGGTAAGGACAGAAATCAACAGTTACACAAACAGAAGGTAAAGCTTTTTCTGTGCGGTTAATTTTCCTTTATTCTTTCATCTTCACTATGCATCTTAAAAAAGAAACTCAGCCCCTCAGAGGTTCCCTAATGATTCCAAAACCTCTTTTCATATAAATATTTAATTGTTTCACATGTGGTGTCTCAATCATTGCCTGCACTGTTCTCTGTTTTTGCTTCCTGAGACATAACTTCTTTCTCAGATGTGATCTAAGCACTCATTTTAGCTCTGTACACCCGGTGAAACTATGCAACTAAATAAATGAAGAATTACTTAGCTGGTCTACCAAAGAGAATTATCTACTTCCCTATTGAAATATGAATTTCCGACTGGCACCTGACTGCTCAGAGGAATTAACACCTCCTCACCTGCACTGACAATGCATTCACTAGTCCACACCAGTCCAAGTAAGAACGGTGCTGTCACACCTCAGAAATGACAAACTACCATTTAAGCCCAAAAAACCTGAACATTGATGGGTCATGCCCAACAAGGTGAGTAGCATAATCCTACTGATTTCACTGGGTCTTGGTTTAACAACTGAAAGGGCTTATGTGATGAAGGATGTGTCCACAAAGGAAACATCCTTAAAAGAATAGCAGGAAAGAGTGAAACAGATAATTCCAGTGCCAAGTTGGACATTTAAAAATATGTTCTGTCTTCCTCTTTCTGCCTTCTTGACAATAACTACCTGTCACTGCTAATTAATTTTAAATATAAATATAGCACTGCAATAACTTATGCATGCATATAATTTCAGTTCCATGAGTTTGTTCAAATATCTA
The DNA here is from genome assembly GCA_013390045.1 of Picathartes gymnocephalus. Classification (NCBI taxonomy): domain Eukaryota; kingdom Metazoa; phylum Chordata; class Aves; order Passeriformes; family Picathartidae; genus Picathartes; species Picathartes gymnocephalus. The sequence continues at coordinate 1,415 of WEKY01015008.1, forward strand.
TACAGATCTGATTTTTTGTTGCTTACATATAGACTTAGTTTCCTAAATTCAGGCACTCACAATAGGGAAGCTGTCTCTTATGAGAACTTCTTCTCATAAAACAAATGGACAAACAAATTAATAAATACTGTATTTTAGGGACTTGCATGCATGAGGATCTTAGCAGTCTGATCTCTAAACCATCCACATGAAGCAGTGCTCATTCTTGACCAAACTCTGCAAAGGACGTTCAAATTCAGTAGACTAGGAGCTCTGTCGCTTATGCTCATTTGCAACACCCTTCTCTGTAATTCATTTTTGGGTTAACAAGCAAACAATGAAAATTGCTCTTCTTTGCTGTTGTGTGGAAGGTCATTCCCAGGGTATCATCAGAGACCCCCTTGGTCTGGAGGCTGCCCGTGCTCCAGAGAGAGAAGGCAGGAAGCCTGTGTCCCAGGGCCAGCATGTAAGGGCATGATCACTTGTCCTGTAATGTATACAGCCAACACTATTTAACTAGCTGGCCAAAGTGTCAAAGTTGCTGATTGTAGTGAGTCTCCTGAGCATTTGGGAATCACTGCCAAGGACTTCTAATCTCTTCAATTTCCAATGCTCAGTTGCCAGCCTTTGATTACTGCTCTCTGAGAGACAGCATCAACCTTTCCTCCTCATGTATCTGACCTTACAATGAAATTAGATATTCTCCACTCAATGTGATTGTGCATAAACACTGTAGACAGTTGTTTTAATTACATTATGCTTTGCTACTTTTACTGAAAAATGAGTGTTTTGGAGGATGCATTTGCTTTAAATCATGTGCTTTTTATGTGACCTCTTGTATATGTAAGAGAATCCAAGTTCTGTGCTGCAACTAAGGTAAATTCACTGAAGACATGAAGAGCAAGACAGTAAGAAAAAACCAACAATTTTTTTTCAATTAAACACATAGGACCTTATTTCCCAGATTTTGAATCCATTTAACATATTTCAATAGACAGTATCCTGCCATGACATGTTTTTCATTAAGCTGTTCTAGTCTAGTTTGTTGTGTGTTTTGCTTATTTGACCTCATCTTTGTCATATCATATTCTGACTATTTTGTTTTTCCAACATTTACCCCCGCTCTCCTCTCTCTTGCCATGCCAACTTTTGCCTGTGCAAATAGTCTATAATTTCTGGATGGAGCAGAGGTCTGAACTTGGGCTCTCAACGAGGGGTCAAAATAAAAACAGTGAGAAATTGTTAACACCAAAAATAGTGGTTTATCAGGGCCAAACTCTACAGCAAGATTCTCACTGACCTTATTTCAGCAGCTTGCTTGCAGGTACAGAAAGCACAAACCTCTCTACTCAGCCCATACTAATGCAAAGTTTGCTCTTGGTACTGACTAGAGAAGCCAGGCAGCCCTCTCAGACACCTACCATTAGCCTGCAGGATTCTGGAAATTTAACTCTGAGCCTTCCACTCACCAGATACATTCTTTCTACAAACTCACAGCAACAATCTTTTCAGAAATCTCCCCCAGAACAACCTGAAGGCCTGGATGTTCACAACAATGCAGCTGGGGGGTTGTCCAAGGGGTAGTGGCTTTGCACTGAGAAAGGGTATGCTTAGATTAGGTATTGGGAAGAGTAATAGGTTGCCCATAGAAATTGTGGATGCCCATCCCTGGATGTGTACAAGGCCAGGCTAGATGGGGCTTTGAGTAACTTGGTTTAGTGGAAGGTGTCCCTGTCCGTGGTGGTAGGGCTGGAACTAGATGATCTTCCAGGCCCCAAATCATGCTATGATTCTCTGATCTGTGGAGCACCAGACAAGAGATAATTTCATAATTTCCCCACAATATCAATATTTCACCTAGACAAGCATGCCCTTTGATGTGCAATGACAGCAGAAAAAACACGTCTGGATGCCATCAGAGAAGCCTCTAAGTTGTACCTCTTGTATTTTGGGGCACTTGTTACACTGATTGCCGCTTGGATGGGTGACTCGGGGTTGGGTGTGTCAGTATGTTGTGCAGACTGACTGCTGTTAATCTTGACAGTTCACCTTTCTTCTGCACAGACAAGACTTAGGTATAAATAACCCACATTACAATGATGTGCTTAGTCCAGTGCTTCTCTGATTTGCCTCAGCATTACCAAGTACTGCAAGGTGTGATTCCCTTGCCTCACTGCAGCATATGATAAAAGAGCAGCCACTGAACTGCCCTTCATCTGGAGACTCCTCCCTACAACCAGACTTGAAAAACCTGAGAAGTGAGAAATTTTAGGCCTTCATTCACTAGCTTTTTCACATGACCATTTAAAAATCATCCAGCCAGCAAATGGAGAACTGGAGGAAAGACATCTCTGCAAATTGTAAAAAATTCACACCTAGCTTCCTTCCTATCCAAATGTTCCTGAAAAAAAGTAGCTTGGTTTATACAAATTAAAGAATCCAGGCAGAAACATCATTTGATGATTGAGATCCAGCTTGATCATTTCAGTGTCACAAAGAGATTTCCTTCAGTTAAATCCACAGGGCAGGCAAAAACAAGCTTGTAGAATGAAATAGCCAAATCATTCTTAATGAACAGTGCTTACTGACAAAGGAGGCTGTAAAGAAAATTTAATTCAGAAGCAAAAGGATATGACTTCAGTTTACAAGCAACCTGTCAACTCCTTTAATGAAAACTTTACATGTTTAATGTGTGCACCAGGTAATTTGAGACATTTTTTAGACTGTTCCAGAGGATAAATTGTTATAACTAGATCAATGGTTATGTTTTCAGAGTACTCAGAAGAGTCATCCCGAGATGCTTCAAGGTCCTTGGAAGAAAATTTAATGGTGATTCTCCCCAGCCCCCACCTCAATCTCCAAATATTGCAGTCTGTGAATTCACTACATTAGTCTCCCAGTAACAGCCTGTACAAAACATCCACTCCACATTACTTTAGAATATTAATCTAAACATGCCCTCCTACACAAACAAATTTAAACTCAGTGCTGGCACAATCTAACCATTGACAAGAGACTCCAAAAGTCCAGACCATTACTTCTATTACAGTCTGTGTACTCTGGAATTACAAAACCCCCCCAGTTTTCAATCTTCTTAGCTATTCCAGAACACAAGGACAGTTACTGTAGCCAGCAATAAAGAGGCAACTCTAAGCCGTCTGGATGTACGTAGCCACAGGAATAATTAAGTTGATTCATTTTCAGGAAGCAGGATGAGAAAGCAGCTGTCAGAGGATTTAGCAGATATAAGCTCTGATACATTTTATCTCTTCATTTTGCTGCAGAATTTAAAACCCGTTGCAAAAAACTTTGTGTTGTTGCGGTTTCAGCTTGCTTTTCTTACTTTCCTTCTTTCCATTTTGCTTGTGATTATAATTTTCTAGTATGAACCAAGATATTTTCAGTCTGCAGAAAAGAGACTTGAAACAATGCAATGGTTTTGATCAAGCTGAGCATTCTGTTTCCATGCAGGGTCAGTATCAGTGTCCAGCTCAGCAGTGACTACCATTTTGCAGAACAAATGAGCACACCTAGCAGATGTGATGATGGTGCTGAGAGATAGGAGATGTGACAGCAGTTCCAAACAAGGTATTTAAAAGGTCTATAGCAGGAGTCAGAAAACCTGATGCTGTAGCAATACATCAATGTGAAATCTTGTTCAGAGCCTCAGGACCCAAATATTTGTCTGCCCTCTGGTGAGGAAAAGAGGGAAGAGAACCTGAAGAGCCTGACCTTGCACTGGATTCCAAGATAGAGAAGGTCAGGCACTAAAGAAAGAAAAGGCTGAAGATTAAGTGATCACAACTGTTTTACATTTCAGAGAACTTGATTTTTCTGATTTTTATTTTCCCTCGACTAATGAATCCCAGGTGTGGGAAAACAGACTGAAACTGCAGGTTCCTGGGAACTGATGGGTTGAGGCTACTCTTAATCTAAGACTAAGGAAAAGGAGATAGAGGATTCTTTACATTCTTGTAAGGAAGATGGAATAAGGGCACCAGGGCCATGGGCACAAGACTAGTGAGCAATGTGAAACACAGTGTGAAACAGAGGCTGAGATAAAACAAGGAAGGGGTCTGAGGAGTGCCTGCATCTGAAGAAGCTGATGTAAAAAAGTTCAGCTCCCTGCAAGAGATTCCCAGCTTACTGTGCTATTGCATGTGAGCACCTTGTAAATCATGTTCCGAGGAAACGGACCACTTCTTGCTGAACTCCATTATATTACATCCCTGGACTACTCCACCTCTACAGGAAGGGTCTGTGGCCACAGCTTGACTTGGCACTTTCCAAAAGCTCCCAGAATTCTGTTCACTGCACTGATTATTTCTCCCTTGGATACACAGATCCTGATGGAGAACACTGGATACCCACGGAGGCCTCCAGTTCTCTTTTTACATTACTATTTATTTTCTCAGTTAAACCCAGTAGCAGGGGCAAAGGCTTTGGCTGGGAGCAAAAAGCATCTTGAACTTCATTGACAAAAAGACAAAGAGCTGTCACAAAATTCCACTGGAAGGTAATATGGCTAAAAGAATGGGCAAAAAGTTGATTTTTCCAAGGAATGGGAACAGACTGGAGTACATAAAGGAAAACGAAAGCAAGCTAGTAAGAAGGGTGTTATAAATATGGAAAAGTGACCAGAGCAGGAACAAAGGTTCCAGTGGGGAGTATCAGCATGAGGAGGAAGGTGTCTGGAGGATGGCTTGCAACAAAATAAATAAAAATGGGGACAAGTCTGAAGAAGAAAAAAAGAGGCTATGATAGATGTTGTATTTCAACAGAAAATGAAGGCTAAGGACAAGAAGAAATGAAATTTCATTAGAAGCTCAGTTAAAAGGAAATAGGAAAAGAGAGGGTAAAATATGGCGGAAATTATGTATTTCTAAAATTATGGCTCAGGAAGCAGCTGACTGAAAGGAAATCTTTCTTAAGGACTGGCCTGAGGAAGTGGAGGATAAAATTAATAGTAACAGAAAGGGAAGCGAACAGCAGTCCTTTAAAAACTTGAAATGAGAGTGGGTTTAGAATCACCATCAAAATACATGCAAACACTCTGCACAATGTCTTCATTTTGATAAAATACCATGTGGAAGAAGTTCAGTGTCTTTTTGCAGGACTAAAATCAGAAGCTACCCACAAATGCAAGGGTTCCATTCAAAACAATGCTAATCTAAACACACAAGTCAAGTACCATTTTCTTGGGTAATATTGGGCTGAAACAGGAATGACTGATAGACAGGAAACTTCTTGCTTGTACTAAATATTTACAGAAAACCATTTGCATCAGAAATAAGGTATAAAATTCTTTTCCTGTTTGTGCTTTGTGCCTTGAGGTACACAAAGCAAGAAATAAGTGCTGTGTGACAATGTTTCTACTCCAATAAAATGATGTGTAAAGTTAACATGACAGTTTTTGTAAACTTCCTTCTTAGTTAATTGAAGTCTTAGGTCAGACAATATTACATTATTTCCCCCAATGTCTGACAACCTCCTTTGGCAAAATAAAACATGCACAAAATCATTTGTGGGTGGCATTTAATCCAGGGCTTTTCACAGACAAAATGTACTGATCTTCTCAAACAAAATGTTAAGTGAGGGGAGGGGGGAAATGAGGAGGTATTTGTATCCTTAGTCACATACCAACGTAATAATTAACATGTCAAATAACATGCTTGTAAATTCTCACGAAAAACAATATGAGAGTTACCCAGGATTAGGAACATACATTTGGGTGCTGCTTCCCTTAATTACATAAAATGGCATACACTAAATGAAAATTAACTTAATATATTGGCAAACTGCTGGTTCTACAGGAGCAAAACAAGGACAAGATTCTAACAGATAGCTTTTTTCCTCTAGGAAAACAAAAAAATCAAAGAACTCAAGTCCTAGATATTAATGATGAATAAAAAAAGACTCTTTAAATGGGTAGAAAAACAGGAAAAGTGGCAGAGCAAATTTTTTTAAAAAGTCGAACAGAAGGGTCTGGAATCATTGCTCAGTACATCTGATAAATGGATACATCTGTAAAAACACCATTACAGCTTCATATCTTCCTATCTCCTTTAGCTGAGACCAGCTGCATTGCTGGAAAGATCCCCAGGCTCTTTCACCAGCTGAAAACACTGTGTTGAGGTCCCTCCTGCCCAAGGTATGAAGGGCCACATGGGACTGCACGTGGTGCAAGCCTGCCACTGTCCCTGCTTGTGTTGGCCCTCTCCTTCTCTCCAGTCAGCTACAGGGACCCTCCAGCCTAATTTCTAAATGGAAGGGGAGCCAGTGCACCAGGTTCATGTATTTTTAATACCAAGAGAAATGGAGTTCCTTAGTCATCTAAGTGACCAACAAATACACCAGCTAGCACAAAGCACCAGGAAATATGGGTATAGCATCTCTACCTTTCAGCTTCATACCTCTCCTCCTTGCTAACCTTCTCCCAAATCTGATAGACCTGGAAAATCCATCTAGTGTGTCCATGAATTCCTCTTGCTTTCAGGAGCAAATTCAGCAAAATTTTGTCATGTACATTTTTCACAGAGAAGATTTGCCTGTGAAAAATGTTCAACTATTAAACACTCTATATGCAAAGCTCTGCAGTTTTGTCAAGCTTTGCTAATACTTATGTATTACTTATGTAATATTTGCTGTTCCTTCAGCAAGTCCAAAAGTTGGCTCACCACTCAAACAGTAAAAGTTCTTATTTAGTTAAAAGTATCCCCTTACCTTTATTCTGTTACTTACATGAACAAAGGAAAAGAAAATATAAATAGAAGCTGAAAGTTTCAGCTTTTGTTCTCTGGACTGACATAAGTGACTTTCACCATTTCATTGCTACCTTTTTATTTTCTTTATTGTTTGTTTATTTTGTTTTGGGCATTGCATTTTATTAGAAGAGTGAAACTTCCAAAGTTTCTACCTAACAAAAACATGAAAGACTGAAAATGTGGTTTTGGATTTAGTCCTTTGAATTAGAAAGCTAAATTACATCTTTAGGCTTTTCTGATGAATGCATAAACCCAATGTTTGGTATGCTCGTGTTGGACTATTTCATTCAGCCCCATTATTTGCATGCCCTTATAGCTAAGGTAAATGATTAGGCTGAGCATCTAGGAATTATGAAAAAGTCAGTTGTTCAGATGTGCCATGCCTCTGAATGAGCCTACATGTTATTTTACATCATAATTTATAATGAAAGTAAACTGTAATAATTTTCAGGTACAGCCTTGTTTTCGTATTCATGTCCCTGAAGAAAAGTGAGCTGACAAACATGCCTACAGAACACCAATTTTTTAGCACATCTCATAACAATAACAGTTTCAAGTGATAATTGCATTGTTATCAGGGATTCCAGTCTGTGCCACATTAATAAAAATACCTGCATGAAATAGCTGCATGATTCACAGCAATGCACAAAGTAATGAAGAGGTTAAACCCATTGTAACTTGTGAGATGCTAGCTATAGATATTATTCTGAAATCTTCTGCTCACAAATTACTGACTTGACAGATCATAATAAGTGCTGTCAGGACTATTACAAACCAAGATCTGCTTGGAACTGCCAAACATACACAAAACGTGTACGTCCCAGAGAAGGGAAAAAACTGTTTTCATTGCCATTTTAAAACGTTCTGAAATAAGTGAATAATACCTTTTTTAAACTCTGAATTTTTGCAGTCTAGTCCAATAAGATTTCTTCCTCAGGTAGTTATATCATTACTATGCTGGTCACATAAATAAGAACAGCACATATTTTTCCTCCTGAGTTGTGGCACATAACCAAGAATATAAGGAATTCAACCAGACTATTCTTAGAAGAAGAAAATGCACAGATGACTTGTTTTGCCATACCTCATTTTAAGAACTGCAGTGGAATGGTTTATGGCTTCAGAAACCTGTATTTTTCATTGCTGCAAAGGAACAATCTTTTCTCCCCACAGATCAAAAGGAAGGTTTTTTGGGATCTACATGCAGTACTGGAAAATAAACTACTCCCCAGGACTGAGAGCAGTGATTTATATGACACCTTATACTAACACCAACAATTCAAAAGCATTCACTCGCCTCACAGTGGTTACAAAACCGATCTGCTAGCCAGGGAAGTTGGAAATGGAACAAACTACTCAGGTTACCCAATGATTTGGGAATATGATAGACTTCCACAAGCACAGGGAAAGGCATTGACAGTTATATGAAATCTTAACTAAAGATATATTAGTAACCTTCAGGTTACTAATGGTCCCTTTGCTCCATCCCCTTCACTACATGCATAGGAAGCATCTGAAAAAAATCACACTTTTTTTCCCTCCAGTGAATACTATGTCAATACCACATCCTCAGTTTATTTTTTCCCCCTCTTACTTCCACTCATATTAAATCAGAACCAAAGGATTTTTTCTCACAAAAGGATTAAGACAAGATTGGCTTCAAGTTTACTTCCCACTATTGATTTGAAACTACCAATGGCATAGACAAAAACACACACGTCTCCAGAAACACATCGGTCCTGCCCAGGAGGCTAAATAATGTCTTAAAATAGCGTTATTTCTAGTAACCAACTAGTGAGTTATGGGTGGATAAAGGCTTACAATCTTCCAGTAATGAAAGATCCTTTCTCTGATAACTGGAATGTTATCACTGCACTTTTTTCCACACTGTCACAAATCACTGCATTTCTTTCCATATTGTCATTAATCCACATTTCTAATCAGCCAGCAGACTCCTTTCCTGCAACTCTATAATTATTTACTTTATGTTTTTAGGCAGGTGATAAATTTAGAATTAAATGCCAGATATTTGTTTTCCCTTTTGAAAGGTTAGATTCACATTCTATGCACTACAGACTGCAGCAGTCACCAAAAAAAAAAAAAAAAAAAGCATCACACTCATTCTGCAATTTCCCTACTGCCTCAATATGTGACAATAGAAAGGATTTGTTTGGTAAAGTTGCTCAGGTCCAGAAAGAAGCCAACTAGGAGATGTCATGCTAGAATGAGCATGGTCCAGGGGCACAGACATGGTGTGTCCAGACACTTGTTTCACGTGTCGGTGACAAGGAGTCTAGAACTGAGGTTACAGATATAAGGAGGTCAATCCCCCTCTTGATTCTTTGGCTCTATCGAGTAATTAGAATGCAGAATGGCATGTGAGGCAATGACAACAGAAGTTTTTGTAAAGCTTTGCTACTATTTTGTCCTAGTGGAAGTCAGGCAGGAAGGGGGAGGAAACTCCTGTACGGGAAAGATTGGTGGGAATGATAGAACCTGTGTTTCTGTGTATGAAGTATTCACAGAGATAATGTGGTAGAGTCAAGGGGAAACCACTGTGTAGAGGCAAGGCACACCATGTGGGAGAGGGCTGGTATTATCAGGGCTGTAAAATCAGAGGAAGGAAATAGTCAGGGAGGGAAAGGTGATGACAGCCTAATTTGGAAACGACTGTGTGAAACACATCTGGAATTAAATTCTGCCTGATTTTTAGGATAAAGGATGTAAGCAAGGATGAAGCTGGCATCAACACAAAGCAGGTACTTTCTGTTAAACAAGATACACCCAATATTTAAACACCTGACTCTTTTGGAAACTCCCACACCCTCTGTCATATAAAAAATGCATCAAGTCCAAAGGCTGTTGAGAACAGTCAGCCACCTCTGCCATTTTCTCTAAATAGAGTACCCTTATCGCTGTCTTTCCACTGAAAAATTGGGATTGCCCCATATTTTCTGAGCAATCCCAAGTCTGCCCAGCAGAAGGCAAATGACTGCACTGTCACTGCCCCACACAGTCACACAGCAAGATCAGCGAGAGCAATATTCCTATACAAAACCACTTCTTGTTTTTATCTTCTACTGCCTGCTACATGCTAGGATTTCCCTGACCTTCCAGGCTTTTTTTCCCCCTTCCTTCTATTTTTTTCTCTCTTTTGAGTTCAGACACACTTCCAGCAGCACACTAAACGAACCCAAATATCACCACACAAGCCACATGTGGGAACATGCAACCTTCTATTAGAGAGAGGGGCCAGGGGAAGCTTCATAAGGATGCTATTATAGCGGGAGAGAGGAAAATAGCAGCTCCCCACGGCAGCTGTGAAGCGGGCGGAGTGCCCAGGGGCCCCGTGGCAAGGGGCAGTGAGTGCAGGATGGTTTCCATGGAGGAGCGAGCCAGCCAGGCAGGAGAGATGGCTGGCAGGAGGCACTCACTGCTGCTGGCCGCTGGCACGACGAGGAGAAATACCTCCTGTTATTTCACCTACCAGCTAGCTACACCCACGGCTTCAGGGGGGCTCAGTTCAAATCTACTTACAGCTCCTGCTTCCTCGGTCTCGTCTCCTCTGGGGGAGAACCATGACTCAGAATACATCGTGCTGTGCCTGGTTTGGTGAGCTGCAGTGATTTAAAGGAGCACAAACTGCTAGGCTTGAGCTTTAAATAAATTAATAAATAAATAAAAAATCTAGCAAAGCAACACAAGCCCAAAGCTGACTGACTGGTGGCTTTTGGCACCCTCTGTTCTGCACGAAGGCCCTGCAAATGCCTTTTGCACATTGTTAATCTTTGCCAAACTAAGCAATATCTTAGCAGAGCTGGTGGTGCAACTCACAGGCCATTACCTACCAAGCAACAAAAAGTGATGACTGCTGGAGAGACAGCCTATCGATAACAGGGTTCTGCCAATTACCAGTATTTTTCATAAAGATAAAAACAAGAATCTTCTATGCTGATCCAGTACTGATCAGCACCACTATATCTGAGTCCTGCATCAACATTTAGCTGGGGCATACATTTTCCACACATTGGGATATTCCTGAATTAAAGTGATAGTAAGTCTGACTCTCCACAATGTTCCCTTGCACCATATAAACCGTTTGCTCTTATGAAAATAGCATGCAACTGCCTCATGTCAGGTCTTCTCTGCTGTAGAATGGGTAGAAAATTATTTATTGTATTTAGTTCATAGTAAGACTACAAGATCCTTCCAACATCTATAATGTACATCTGAGTTTATTAGGTAAAAGAATTTATATATGTGCAAAGCCCTATTACAGCTATTTTCCCATTTTTGTCACAAGGAAATAGGGGGGAAAATGCTTCCTCTTAGAGCTCCTTGGAAAGGCAGTAAATCATTCCAGTAGAAATCTCAGCTAAGTAGCATCCTTTTTAAGACAAAAGAGCTCTGAATTGAAAGCACAAAAGTCTCAAGGAGAGCAAATGTCTTGTTGCCATGTCCTCAAAATTGCTATTTGACACAGCCACCTCCACAACCATCAGGAAAGGATCCAAGGTAGGTAAATATTTCCTAATGAAAACAAAATTCTAGTTTTCTTATAGAGTGTTACCAGTAAACACTACTCTTCATATAAGTTCAGGCCTGCACTGCAACAAGGATGATTGGTGGGGGATCCTTGAGTTGCTGAGTACAATGCCAAGGTCCGTCCCATTCCAGCGACGGCCTCCTGCCCTCCCTGAAGCCGTGCTCTTCACACATCTGGAGAACATTGCTCAGAAAACTCACCAAGTCTGAGTCCCTCATACCCATGTAAAGAACACAAGTGGCAACTAAATGTCACCCCCAACTATAACTGCTGGCATTACTGACGGGCATAACACAGCATGTTTGGATGTGAGCACTTCCTAATAGTTGAAATACAACCAATGGAGTGGAGCTACAGCCTCTATCAACCAAGAAATAGTGCTTTCTGTTGAGGAAGGTACTGAGGGCAAAACAAGTCAGCAAATTCCCTGACAGCACACTGCCCCCAGAGCTCCTGGGCACTTGGATGTTGGAAGGATCCTGGTCCTGGGTGCCCTGTGCCTGAAGCAGAGTTGACGGCCACGGGAGGCCAAGGCTGTAGAGAACACAGCTTGCCCAAATCAGGGCAGCCTTTTTCAACATGCGTGATAGGCTCCAATGGCTGCAAAGGAGGAAGACTGAAGAGGGCCTGAGTGAAAATAAGTGAAGTGCTGCCACTCTAGCAGATTTTGCTCAGTCAGCAATGCAAGCCTAACTTCACCAAGAAGAGCAGTGCAGTTCCCTGTGGATATGGAGAGTCTTCACCTGGGCACAAATTCACAACAAAAAAATCCCTGGTTTACACTGGTTTCCAGTGCTTTCCACTGCCATGGGTTGCCTATCAAAATGAGACAGCAAGAAGAGAAATCAGCAGGCCAGACTGACCCTTGGAGTTACTTTAATCAACGTAATGACTGAGAAACCATTCACGTTCCTTAAGATTTATGTTCTTTCTGCTTCCTCCACTAAGTAATATAAAACTTGAGGAGAGAGAAACAAACCAAAGGACTGAAAAGAAATATTTATGTCTGATACAAACCTCTGAGAAGTCCCACTAACACTGGACTTAAGAACCTGGTGAAGGCTCTGTTCAAAAGTCAACATATTCAAAGAGGCAGCAGGCAGTGGCCAAAAACCCATCAATCAGCAGTCTATTGTATACAACCCCTTCTATGTGTATGTATAGTTCTAGCACACAACAGGTTTCTGTCTAGATTGCTATTGCAATACTTCAGTTAATTTGGATGTTTTTTTCCATTATCTCAAGCTCTTGTTCACAGAAGTAGTCCAGTGGTAGTTCCTATTTTGAAGGGCTTTTGTTATCATACTTTAGTTTTTAGGGCACTTTATCTAAAAAGTTGGATACTTCACTGAAAAAAATCCAGATATAAAATTATAATCAACCTCCTCCTCAAAGCACTTTAAAAGAAGCCTTATTTATTCTTGGATTTTTGGAAGACTGCAGCCTACATATTATTTGTCATTTTAATCTTTTTGGCCGATTTGATAATTTTAATCTTTTTTCTCTTCCTGCTTGTGCCTCCAGAATGACTTCTTAAAATAAGGGAAGCCACAAACCAGGAATCATCAGTAAAAGAAGGCATCAGGAATATTTCCTCATTTTAAGACTAGAGCTACCTAGAGAATCAGTAACAAATTAGTGAAAGAACATCAGATATAGGATGGCCTGGAAAAAAAATTAATAATCCAAATAATCAGATTCTAATGGGTTTTTATATGCCGTTCCACAATGAGCTGCCAGTGACAACATTTTCATGCATAACCAATTTGCTATTAATTACAGCAAGTATTGAAAAGAGGTGAAACTGAGCACAAAAGTCTGTGTGCAGATAAGAGACTTCCTTTGGTAGGACATGTCTTCAGAGTGGTGGGTGATACCAAACAAACATATCCAAAATATACAAACCTCTGAAGTTAAAATGCCCTCGAGCTCCCAAAAGATTTTGAGGAACCGGAAGCATTCAGGTGTCTCTTCAGTCTAGATGAGTATGGGATGATCACCCAAGGACAATCTGGCAGGAAAGTGGATGTGACTCCTGGGACAGGGGGCAGGGACCACTGAACGTGCAAACTTCTCACCCTGCTTAGAAGCTCCTGCTTTCAGCTTCTCTCTGTGTTTAAGCATCACTTGCTGCCCCAAACTGGGACTTGGGTGTTGAGCAGGCAGCATAAATCACAGCCAAATACAGCTACGGGAAAGGAGGAAAAACCCCTATCTCAATAGACAGCTTAAAAACCAACTCCCCAAGCCCAGCAAGCAGAGCAGGCTGCACATGGAAGCAGCACCACCAGCTGAAACTCTGGCGAGGAGACTCGTGTGGGAGTTGTGCTCGCGCTCGCTGGAGGGCTGTGGGCAGGTGGGAGGAACCTCGCTTTGCTCGGGGAAAAGAAAGCGACAAGCAGGAGGAACAGGAGCCCTATTGTGATGTGTGTATGCTGGGGAATATAGAGGATGTAAATTAACATACTCTTCCCTCTACATCCTTCGTGACTGATTTAAGAAGCCTGGCGATGGATAGGATTACTGGGGCAGGCTGATCTCAGGCTCTGAGGACAGGCTGCTGAGGAACAGTAATATCAGGGCACGGTGTCTCTTCAGCAAGCCAGTCTGAAAGGGTTGGGGTGCCACAGCTCTGGCATCCCCACAATGCCTTGCCAGGCCCTGGATCTTTCACATCCAAACAGGACAGGCAGCAGCAGGGCCACCAGGAGCCCTCCACACATTTCTTCCCAGCACTGTGACTGTCAGCATATCTAACGGGGCACCTGACAACCACACCCCCTTAGTCAGAGATAAAACTTGGGAACAATCCCTCTTGCCTCAACTCAGCCTGGCCAATCAAACTGCCTCTACTTACTGCTACTCTTGCAGTCCCAATTCCCTACTCCCACTCCAAGATTTGAGGTATTACAGTAAGCACCTCCAGCACCTCTGTCAACCCCGCTCTTCCCAGACTGCTGTTGTTACTGCAACTGCCTAATAAATTCCCCCAACACATTGCCCTACCTGGGAAAAGAGGGAGGAGGGTTCTCCACTGTTCACAAGGATGCTGAAGCTTGTGGGGTGAAAGGGGTGGATGTCAGCTGGAGCAAAAAGATCAGTGCATGTTGCCCATTGCAATGGAGGCTCTGTCTCAGAGGAATGGAAAAACACCCACGCACTCACAGACAGCAAGTACTTCTTGCAGAGCGGCAGATTTTTGGAGCACAGAGGGCCAACCTCTGGGACCAAGGCAGAGCCTTTTAATTATGGGCTCCCACCATAAGGGAGGCAACCCTCCCTTACTAAGGCCAAACTAACAGGAACTGTTATCTAAGGCTAGGTGTGCTTGTTGAGTCCTTTTACTCACCTTGTCCACCTCTGGCACTATGCTCTCCAGAGACAGGTTGCTTATCTGTGAGCAAGAGCCACACTTGAAACATGGCACACGTACATAATGGTGCTCCTACAATTCTCCTTCCTGGTGTTTTTTTCTCCTTTAATATCAGAAGAGGCAAGCTGTGGTTCTCAATGACTGTAGCACAGATCGGTGTGAGAAAGATGTGTAATTTTTTTACCTGCTAAACCACCAGGAATCGCATTTTCAAATGCAAACCCCAATGTTTGGTGCTGACATCAGTTGTACAGAGCAAATGTGGCTTCAGCACTAAGACCTCTGATGCACATGCTCCCCTGCTGGGGAAGCCCTGTCTGAAAAGGAGGTTTTCCTTGGTATACAGAAAAAATTTAATTCCCAAGAACTGTACAATATCTTATCTTATCAAATGACCTCAGCAGCGTGTGCTGTAGAATTTTCCTCCTAATTTTACATTTTCTTCATGGAGCAAAGCAAGTTTTAGGCTCCACTGGACAGAAAACAGAATGCTAGACAGGACAGACAGCTCTCCATTTCAAAGAGCTGATTAACCTGCATATCTAAAGGCATCTCCTTCACACTTACTAAATTCATTCATTGAAAGGAGCAGATGTTAAGTTTCCAGTTTCCATCTAATCAAAAGCGAGAAAGGGAGAAAGCTTTCCCACTCCTGAGATGCTCAAAAATTTGGCCAGCTGAGACAACTTCTTTAAACTTTAGAGTACAATGCAAATGTGTCTAAGTACAGTAGAGAGGGAAATCTGTTCTGAGGAAGCACATTTCTCTCTGTATTTGCAGCTGTGCCACGCAGAAGCCAAGATGGCACCTATTTGAGAGCCACATGAAGAACCAGCTGTGATGGTATCACTTGTCCCTACTCAATGATCTCTGTGACTTTATCCATCCATCCATCACAATTCCACAGGCACTGCAGCAAGCAACTCCTGTTTTATTCTACAAGGACAACTGATTAAGCAATATTCCCAGTATCTTTACTGAAACAATAAACCACAGTATTTTATTTCATTTCCACTAGAAAGGAGTGAAACCCACAAATACACAAAATTGGACATCAAGCCATCTCAAGACAGGCAAAGACTCGGGCTTGTAACAGGTTTCCCAGACAACAGAAGATCAGAGCTTTAAGGTCCCCTCTTACCTCATAGCTCCACAGCCTAGAAACAAGGAGATCAAGGACATTGCAAGAGAGAGACTCCTACCTTTAAGGGCTGACAGTGCTTACCTCAAGTCATGCAGAGTCAAAAGGTGTTAAAATGACAGCATTTTCACCAATGGGAATGTTAAATCATTCTTGTAGCTGTTTTACATCAGTTAGAATTAATCTTTCTTTCCCTAAGAGCCCTGGATTTTTTGACTAAAGGTTAATCAGGCACACTGCCTTTTAGTTGCAGGAATGTATTTTTATATTTCCTAATTCACTTCAGAAATAAGATTTTTATAATACTGCTGACCTTCACAGAGTGGTGTTAAGATTTTATAATCACTCCCATGAGTAGCCTGCATAATTAAACTGTGCCTTCATCTCTCCTGGACAGCAGGGCCATTGCAAGCTCATACAGACCACTTATTTGCTCTCCAGCTGCTTCTATGCCTGCAACACACAACGAGTAGGAGGTAGAACTATAACGAATATGTGAGAGAAGAAGAGGTGAAAGGATAAGGGCAAAGTGAGTTCAGCTAACTCAGGTGCTGATGGCAAACAGGTGAAACAGAGACTTCCTTACCTACATAAAGTACTGGTATGTCAGTGCTGATTACCCAGTTTCCACCTTGCTCATGCCCAGACACCGTGAACTATTGTTAAATCTATTCTTCTTTGCCTCTTGGTGCCTTCTGCTCCTGTTTATGCATGGCAGCACCAGCAATGACATAATTTCCCCATTCATTCATGGGTCCCAGCCTAACCTCTTCCATCACCATTTAGTTCTGCAGGAAAGCAGTCTCAAGGGTCATTCACTTCTGTTGACCTTCTCCCTTGTAATTACCAGGGCTCCATAATAAACTTAACCGTGGCCGTACATCATTATTTGTAAGCATCGTTTACCCTTCCTAGGTCCATCAATACAAAATTGCCATCCTTTGGAAAGCTGGTGGCATTACTTTGGGCACAGAAGGAGGCTTGGCAAATACGGCTGCTCCCAGGAAACACAGAAAAAAATCTCCATCAAGACAGTGCCACCAAGCCAACCTTGATCATCACAGCAGACAAATTACCTCCTGATTTATTCTGTCCCAATGAAAGTCTGCAAGGGCTGCCAAGAGGCATAAACATTTGTTTAATCAGAGCCTCTGGAAAATTAAACACTTTTGATGCCTGTGATAGGTATCACCTTCCTCCCCCTCTCTTGCTCAGTTCACCAACCACAGTGCTAGAGATGCTTTCCTCCTCTGCAGCACTGTGAAGAATGGAATACAGATGAACAATTCAGAGCCGATAAATCCATCTTGTTTTAGTTATTCTTGCTTCCTCCTCAGCTTCCCTCCCACTGCTGTCCCCTGCCACACACATACACATACACACAAGTACTGTCTTAGCTAGGTCAGCATGATTTTTTTTTTCTCCTTTTGTCCCACAGTACATAACAAATTAGCCTCATCAATATCAAGACTCCCACCATGCCTTCTGCACTCTGGCTGCAGCTACATCATCTGGGTTCATACTGGCCTCTTGTGAACTGAACTCCCACTGCAAAGGATGCAAAGGACAGTTATGAATTCTAAAGCATTCTCTTGCCCCTTTCTGAACAGCTTTTTCTTTCTAAAACATGATGTTCAGATAAGATTAATCCAGGAAGACCTACTTAGGGAAGAGCTAATTAAAAGGTTTTTCCCCACACTCTTTGGCAAGAGACCTAGGGAGAGACAACTGGCTAATTTGGTTGCAGAATACTCCCTGCATGGTGCTGGTACACAAAACTATCACAGTGAGACTGGTTATGAATTCTGCTTGACTTCTAGCTGAAGACTAAGGAGTTATTTGCTATTAAATAGTCTTTTGCTCTTCCTTGGATGGTAAGAAAGTATTAGCAAAAGGAAGTATCCCTTTAAATCCTCCCAGAAAGAGCCTGGGTCTGGGCAGAGAGGTTCACAGCACACACACAGATCAGAAAGGAAAGGTTTTTTCTCTTTTAAGTGAGGAAGGTGAGACTGATCAGGATTCTTAACTTGCTACAGAGCTGCTCACAGCTGCTGATGGGAATAGAGATGCTTTTTTCTGTCAATACAGAACCCATCCTGTGGGCTTTTACAATGTTCATCTGCCATTTTGCTGTGCCTCTGTCTTTGCTTTTTTAAAAAAGGGCGCACTTAAATTGCTATTATCTTCCACACTACTATAATTTAAATGAAAATGAGGTAGATTTCAGATGTGTCCAGAGCACTCTAACTCAAAAAGGATTTTACAGCCCTTTTTACTGTGAGAAAGCTGTTGAGAGTTCCTCAGAAAGGAAAGGAACGCATGGATCTGTTCTTTCTCTGCAACCTCAAATGTGTCAGAGCAGTGAAATAAATGATGCTATTTCAGGCATATCATGTTGTGTTATTTTTGGTAGTTCCCAGCAGTTTGGTAAAATGGGAAATGCAAACCACCACCATGAAAGGTTCTGTTACGTTTCTTTAACCAGTAGCACACATGGATTTTTGCCCAGTGATGACAGTATTTAACTTCTTAGGTGTTTCACAGCCATGCTGATTTTATTGTGGTCACCAGAACAATCTGCAGTAACAAAATACTTCCATTCAAAGATGGCCCAATGTGGAACTTGTGAATATGACTTTTTAAATATGATAGAGAGCATAGACATCTGTATATTTATAATTGTAAAAGTCATATTAACAAACATATCAGTGGGTACTGGTAGGGGCACTTAACTCTGGTCGGTTCCCTTGCTTTCGTGTTCTGGAATCTCTCCTGAGTGGAGCGGACTTGCTCCTGATCCAGAAGTTCCAAAACCTGATGCTCACTAGCAATTATACATGCTATATACCAACCAGAATTGTGCATTATTCCTAGCTACAGGCACAAAAGCAGGAGTAAAGACTAAAGGAAAATCATATTAGTAGGAAGTACACACAGCACAGACAGATATTCACTGGGTAATATAGTGCAATCTTAATGGAAATTTTAGAGCAGGACTGCCCTATTTGATAATGTTTTCTGCTGCAAATGCTATAATACGTTTGGCAAAACTCCCTTTTGGGGTAAATAAGCTTAGCTCCATTGAGTACAAACAATGGCATTAATTTATTCCAACAAAGTTTTGTCCAGCTTATATTAGGACGAACTGGAAGTTATATGTGATCCACTCTGTAGAGGTTTTGTTACATTATAAGCAACCATGCTGAGGGATAACTCTAGGGAACAGGCCTCAAAATGATGTTTTGTCTGTATGCTTTTAACAGGAATGCTGCATCAAATATACCTTGTCATAAGAGTTCTTTTTTTTCCCTGTCCTTGTCTGAACCGAGATTGTTCCTGACAGATGAATGAGGTGGGCACCTGCTTTTGAAGCTACTATTACTGTCCAGTTATGGCCAACATTGCAGACTGCTGTAGCCAAATGGGCATCTCTATTATAGGACAGTGTCCAAATTTTGCTCTCTAGCTTGAGAAAAAACAGTGCAGTGCCTAATAAACCCTTTTACTTCATTTTTTAAAAATTTTATTGTAGAGCTGCAATAACCTCATTTCACTTTTCTTCAGTCTTGGTAATTTGACGTGCAAGGTTCAGAGCCTTTCAGTTCAGACAGAAGCATTAGATCACCTAGTCTGAACCATCTCAGACTACCATCTGGCTTAGATGGGAAGAACTGAGAGGTGTAGGGAGACTATTTTATCAGTATTTATATCTCCATTAATTTGATTTTAGAAATAACACTTAACAACCTATAAGTTGTTATATTCCACAGCTGTATTCAACAGACACAAAATTGGCAAAAATGCATGAAAATTGGGGAAATTACAACAAAATAGAGCAAACTTCACATTCTTGCTAATGCACTGGGGAAGACATCTCATGCTCTTAAAATTTCCCTTCTTCTCTGTTTAAGATCCGTCTCTCATCTATATGTATCTACAAATGAACACATATGTCTTCCCCTGTACAAGGTCAAGACAACAGCTATTGTAGCTTACAGCTGGCTCCACATCCTAAATTGTACGAGGCAATTTCTGAAGAGCTCGCTCGTTCCTAGTTATAACTCTCTGCAAGAATAGAGTTCACCTTCTATGAGAAAAGGAGCATCATATTGTGCAATAGGCCTGATTTATAATATGACTTTCCCATGTAAAATAGTACAATTAACCTGAAATCAACTTAAAAGTGATTATTGTGCTGATGTTATTATTTTTTTTTAAAGACAATTAAATGACAGGTTGTACTGTTGGTTACTGAAAGTCATTAATTGTTATCGTGAATATAGGAAATATGTCCAGATATTTACCTATAGTACAAATTATAGAAATGATAATCAGAAAGGAAGTAATGCATTCCTAAACAAATGCACATATAATATACAGGGCCCAATTTAGGTGCTTTTAAGTCTTAGCCATAGGTGGGAGTGCATTCATGCTGAAAGCGTGGTATTACTGTGGGAACATATTGAAGATACAGATGCTGCCTTAGGCAGCCCTTCTTCCCACGCAAATCCTCCTTTGCCAACACTTGGATCAGTTTGCGTGGATGTAAGGTGCTGAGGTAGAGTAATGCAGGCTCACACATGCCTCTTACGTCTGCTTCAAGCCTGCCCTGCAACAGCCCCTACTTTTTACCACCAAATTGACAAGGTATGTTTTCTCAGCTTGGCTAGTTACTGGGGTTTTGAAGGATTGTAAAATTAAGTTCAAAATCCCAAACTGAGCTAGCTGCAATTTTTCTCTACCCATCTGCAATTGCATTAAGTGGTGGTATAAATCAAGACAGAGAATATTAATAACGTGAGTTGCAGAGCACATTTGAAATTGCACATGGAAGAATTTAGGTCTTGAGTTTGATGGCATAATGGTGTGCTTCAACTGTGGTGCTCTGACAAGAACAAGACAACAAAACAACAAAAACTCTGGCAAATTCCCAGCCATGATTTGTCGAATGCTTAAAATGACCAGAAATAAGAAAAGTGCAGACATATTTGTATTTCCTGATGTAGGTATGATGTCCAATCTGTCACATTAAAACAGGCTATGTCTGCATATATCCTTGTCATACATATTCTAGCTGTCTTTTTTTTTGTCTTTTTTTTCTAATATTAGTTTTGCAATGTGATTTTCACTCTTCAGATATCAAGTCTAGTGTCTATAATCTTACCCCTTCTTTCTCAACTGAGCTCTCCAAGACCATTTCTGCAGTTGATGGAATTCAAAAAATAATGCTGTACTGCACTGCCAAGTAACTGACTCCTTTAAATTTTCACCCATATATTGTAGCTAACACCTCAAAGTCTATTCCATAAGTTTTCCAGGCAAATGAGTGCATAACCTCTCTTCCTACCCCATCATCCCACAGTTCTGTTTCTGCCAACCACACAGAACACAGGAGATAGAACTCTCCAAGGCACAATCTTGTTTATTTATGCATGTGCTGATCACTTTGTAAGCAAGCAAGATACTTCCACAATGCAAAAACTTGTGACTTACATCAGGCAAACAATAAAATGCAACACACTCATGAGGAAAGAGAAATCACAAGGCTGTGCAGCAGCTCTCTTTGCCCCTAAGACAGAGTTCTTGGTCCTTACTTATTAATTCATATGAATCTCCCTCTACATATGAGGTATTCTAGAAGCTGCTGGGTTTTTGTAGTGAAAGTGGAGCCCAGCAAATGTTGAACTTCTCAGAAGGCTGAATTGTATGGAGTTCTGCTTGTTCTGACCATAAACTCATTGCAAACATTAAAGAGAATAGGTTTCAGTTTATGAAAATATGGAAACTACAGAATACCAGCTATTAAAAAGTGTGCGTTTGGGAAAACAGATGTGGAGAACCCTTGAACCACTGTTTTTGCTTACATTTAGTGTAGCACACGCAGTCACCCGTCAGTCACCAGAGTACAGCTTTGCCTCCACTGAATCACCTCTCAAAGCCAACTACTAGCCTTTCAAATGGTCAACTTCCCAAACGGCAATGAAACATTAAAATTCAGTATGGGCAGAAGATGAGATGCAAATAAATCATTCTTATTTCTTTGTCGTCTGTAAGAATTCTTGCTTACTATACTTGTATTACTTTCCGTTTCACTAGGGGAGATACATACAGTCTCATTCCAGAAGTCAACTAATCACTATGTTTCCTGCTACTGTTGAAAAGCCTTTGTGGATTGAGTTTACAACTGACATGGATTGCATACAGTGGCTTTCTATTGTGTTCTAAGATCCCTGGGAATAACTGCTTGACTCCTCTTCAGACAGCATGAATGGAAAGCACATGCTGGTTCTGTAGCTGATAGCTGCTTCTTTCCAGTGATTAGGGTACAAGTGGCTTGAAAACTTTTACCTTTCCTCACAGACAGTGAATCTTTTATTCAGAGTCCTTTACATAGCCTAATACTCACTCTAGTGCTCCACACTGCTCCGTCTGGCATATGAAGCAGATTAGCAAACACTCTTTATTTGCCATTTTGGGGAGTTCTGCCTTGCACCTCTCTGGTCTCTAAGCCCCATGTACTGACTTTGTGTAGTTTCCCACAGCTGCATAGCCTGAACTCAAACAAGGGAGCACATTTCGAAGCTGTTAGCTAACAAAACCACTTCAACAGAACCGTGGGGAAACTAAACCTCTGCCCATAAAAGCACCATCACTACAATTCACCCTGTCAGTACATGAATTATAACAAAGATTGGCCTGCTGGGAAATGGAGTGTTTTTCATATCCAGGTTAGCTGAGATACTGATCTATTTTAAATGTCACTGACCACTACATACATCTGCTGAAGGGCAGCCTTCCCCTTAGTAAAAGACCTTCTGCTTTCTTTTTCTTCCCCCAATGAGTGCTCTCATACCTGAAATGAGAGTAGGGGACTATGCTCTTCCTGGATGCAGCCAGCATAAAGAGCTGCCATAGAACAGAGGGAACATATAACCTGGAACAAGCAACTAAAGTCTGTAATGATCAAAAGGGCAAATTTTGCAATCTAATTCACCCAGCTGTTCTCATTTGTAAGACTACCAAGAAAATTAAAGCAGTAAGACTATCCAGAAAATTAGAGGCGTTTATTGGAATGGATTGGTGCCTAAATGTTTTTGGCACATAAATAGCCTGTGAGAAGAATAATTGGGAAGATATAAATGAAAACAGGAGCAAGTAACATTTCAGCTAAATATTAGAAAAATAGTGTCAGGCTGTGGAATTACCTTCCAAAATAAATAGAAGAAATAGCCTAGGCTATTTAAAAGTTAGCTGGACAAATCACTTGCTAATAAGTTCCATGCTCACTGAGAACCCAAAAAATCTTTTGTCACCCACAGTGGACATAATTCTATCCCAATTACAGATGTAAAACATATTCAGCGTAAGTAAAAATGTAATTCGTTATATTCTACTTTGGGTGCATCACTTATCTAATGGAATGTCTCCTAGGAAAGCAATTTAGTAGTGCAGCCAATAACACTGTCTGCAGTTTAAATGGGACAGAATTAGCATAAATTCAACTTAATAGGGACACATTCAGCTAAGACCAATTGTGCTACATCACAGCAAAATTCTACAACCCTGAAGTTTATAACCACTACATGACACTATAGGAAAAGCGCATGTATGAAATACTTGACTAACAGAATGGGTGGTTTTAAGTGCAATGATGTATTTTTTCATTGCTATCACATTCTGTTGCTGTTTGAGGTCTTTTTAAATCTTGTTTTTAATGGCCTCTTTACTTACTTAGTATGAGCACCTATAAGAATGAGCAACTCTCCAAGTACTTGTACATACTGTTCTACTACAATATGGAAACCCATGCCTTGCTATCCTGCACTGGAAGAAAGGTGGTGGATGGTTGCTGCACTTCAGCAAATCCCCCATAAGCATTTAGATTCTGAAAGAATTGCTTCTAGTAATCCTCATTAAATTGCAGAAAATTACCTTTTCACATATTCCAGATTTTCCTCCTCCTCCTCAGCAAGACGAAAGACTCAACCAAAAATTAATTTGCCAGCCTAGAGATCTAGACAAACGCTATTGGTTTTTGTAGGTGAAAGAAGAGGTCCAGGCTTTGTTAAAGGGTGTGAGCAATCTGTTAAGAATAGAAGATCTAGAACCCTCAGAAGTATATTACTGCAAGAATGACTCAGGCTGTAACCATCACAACAAACTTACAACTTAGCACAGAAAAGTATTAATTCCAAATGACTTCTCACCTCATAACATCATGGTACAGAGCAAGCCATGTACCAGGGAGTTTGTTTAGGCTGTTACCTGTCTCCTATGACAATTCTTGATGGAAAAGTTCCTCCTGTTCTTGGTAATTATAGGAAATTGTTCTTCTAATGTTAGATGTGGACAGCCTGCCAGTGGCAGATTCCCGACAGTTAACTTTCAGTTGTCAGGTTGTCAGTTAGTTTAATTTTTGTTCCTCTTCCTCAAGAATATGACAGCCATCAGGTTACTCTATGAATAACTACAGGAGACAACAATCTGTGATCTCTCTTGGGTTTACTATTGAATGAACCTGTCTGTCCACCAGATAAATACCTGATATCCACTAGACAGAATAATATTTAAAGCACCTCCTCACTCTGAGGTAATCGAAAAGACATTTCATCATCCACCGTGGTTACCCATAGACTGGATGGTTGGCTGCCATATTGCTGAAGAAGAGGAGGTATAATAAGTAGGTTAAATGAGTGAGGGGGAAGGTATCCAATTATAAAAGGGATCTGTAGCAGCAACTTAATACCTTCCCACGTGGAACAAGCGATTGTAGCATCAGTGCATAACGTTTAAAAGTTCATAGTAACTGGAACCATTTAACTGAATCACTAGAGAATCACAGCAACTAAATAATCAGTTATACAAAAGTGCATACAGGCTCCATCCCAGCCGCTTTCCCCTAGTTGTAAAGAGCTTTTGTAAAGTTCTGTGCTCTGTATTCACCTGTTTCTTTTCATGCATGAAAATTGTAACTCAAAGCACACAGAAACAGGTCAGAGGCAACAGATGTCAAATGCCAAAGACCCTGTTCCCCAGTCTGTTTTAGGAATATATAAACTACCCTCCAAGTCTACATTTTTACCACTTAAATTCAGATGGGTTTCCATCTGCTGCGTTTCTATTATCACTTCAGCATTTGGTTTTTCATAATTATTTTCCAATGTAAGGTGATCAATCTTTAATAGTATGTTTGTATAAAAATTTCATCAGCTCATGATACTTAGATTATGCCATTTAGGACATAATATGTGGTGGGGATTTAATTCTTTACAATCTTTAAAATCTGATTATATTTTAATTAAAGATTATGTCTGACAAATCAGGGGTTGATACAGATGTGACTAGAAATACCCTGAAAGCAGCTGCTTTTAAAATTGTAATAATGAAATACTTTCACAATTACTTGGTAGGGAGTGAGAAAGCAAAGTGTGCATGTGCACATCTGTATGTGTGGTCATACTTGTGTGAAATGAGACAATCTTTAAACCCCCTGCCATGAGAATTCTGAACATATTAATTACTCATCCCTCAAAAAAATCACATATTCTGGTAGATAGGAAGTTAGACACTCTGGAGAGGAACATGAGGTACCGTACTGTGAACTGTATTTAAAATAAAATATTTTCAACTGTTTCCATTATAAACTTGAAGAATAATTTCCATTACAGTACTATCAGTACCTTTGGTAAAAGTAATTTAACTGGGTGAAGCAGAACTGGAAACAGTACTTAGAATTATTATCTGAAATACATTAATTTAACCTGCCTGCTGGCTTTTTTCATGACTGCTACTTGAACTTTGAGTAAAACCAAAAATACGTATTTTTTCTCTCAAAAGTGTTATGAAGGGTTACCTCCACCCAGGTTTCTCTCAGGCTTCAACCAATTACAAAGAATACAGGAATAAGATTATGCCCTTGTGAAGATTCCACACCCGTTTGCCTTGAAATTTCAAGCATGCCAAGTTCCACTATGAAAATTAAGAGAATGATTTTTCCATTTCCAATTAATTCTTCAGAAAGAAGTAGTGTGAAAAATAAAGGGGGAGGGGGATGATGTCTGCTCTCAAAGGTGTAAATTCTGCTGACTGCGGCAGGAAGAACTGAATGTTAAATCTGAGCAGCATTCATTAGGCTTCTCATAGAAGCTGGAACACAATAATCAGCTGAATTGTCTCAACTCGTGATTTAAATAAAGCTTCACCTATGGTAAATCCTGCTCCTGGTAGTTAAAGCCCTCTAGAAGTTAGGACCTGACTTCTGACAACAGACAAATCTAAAAGACCACCCCCCCATGCCTCAGAAAGAGGACGATCAAGAGCTAAAGTGAGGCCAGAGGACACTGGTTGCAGTCATCCATCTGGAGAGGTTATTGAAAACAGCAGGTTTTTCAGGATGTCCTAAAAATTCGTGTACTAGCACCTCAATGCCTTGAAAGAAAGCTTTACTCTAAACAAAGAGGAAAAGAAAAGCTGAAATAAATGTCTGGTCACCTGCTGACCTCTCCATGCAGCAGCACAGAAGAAAGCCTTTGTGACTTATGTATGGCTATATAATTTACTGTTTGAGGAGTTCTGCAATCATTATACTTAGAACGGAATGAAAAAAATCTGAGCCGCACATTTTCCTGTGAACAAAGGGACAAAAGTTTTCTGCACCTGGGTGATAACTTACACTTGGAACCAGACATGCTAAAAT
Organism: Picathartes gymnocephalus; assembly: GCA_013390045.1. NCBI lineage: Eukaryota > Metazoa > Chordata > Aves > Passeriformes > Picathartidae > Picathartes > Picathartes gymnocephalus. The sequence goes on from WEKY01015008.1 coordinate 27,914, forward strand.
TCCTATTAGATGCGTCTCACCTGAAACTTTTATTAAATAACATTTCCTGAAGCCCCATATTGCCGTACAAATACATTTCCCCCACTACCTTTCCTAATGTTTTTCAGTCTTTAATTGAAGGCCTTCAAGTCACTGTCTTG
>WEKY01015054.1:4117-20231 GCA_013390045.1 Picathartes gymnocephalus
TTGCAGAGAAGAGCTGATTATCTGGCATGAATGAATCCACTACAGACATATCTGCTGGAGTAAGCAGAGAACTTTAAATTTTTTGAATTGAGAATTGCCTGATTCATTTTTCATAATTAGTAATTCTGAAACTTCTTTGTTGCCTACAGCAGTGGACTTGGATGTGTATGGGAGAAGTTCTTTAAATTGTAGGCAAAGAGACTTGATTTCTGACAGAACAAAAAAGAAACATACAGCAAAATCTATGCTGGAACAAGAGATACAAAAGCGCTTAAAGAGGCTTGAAAGCAAAAGAAACACAAAAAGGGTTTACAAGGCTGGAGTTAAACAGAACTAAGTAGGATTTAGAAATGTACTTAGAAAAAATAATCCTGAAAAGGAAGAGAACAGCATCCCTTTCCACCCAAAATCAAAAAGGAACACTATTAAAATGTTCTTAAACTTGTTCTTAAAGTATTTAGTTTCTTTTAATAACACTCATGATATGTTGGGTAGTCCAAAAGAATTGTGTGTGTATTGGCAAACCACAGTAGCCCTTTGGATACTCAGTCTTCATCTAAGTGTGTTTCAGATCTATGTGTGATAAACCTCATTTACGAAATATGGGAGGTTGAGCTATTCTATAGCACAGAAGTTGTGTGTGATGTAATGAGAAATCTCATTGTCAGGACCCTTTTAGTAAGACATTTCTGAAACTTTGTGATTGCTTTTCTTCTGGATCCTCTCTACAATCTGCATTGCTATTCAGTTTATTATGGAACCCTATTGTGAGCAACAAGAAATAAAATCCAAGACCAGACCTTTATTTCCCATATTTATTGGACAATATTCTTGTTCAGGTAGCATGAATGGGAATATCATCCATCAAGAAGCATGGGGTTCAACAGCCAGTCTGGAGCAAAATAATCTGGCACTGCTGTTCTGGGCAGTGGATCATTTGTGGTGTTAGACAGACAGAGCACATGATCTTTCAATCTCAGTTTCCCTTTCTGTCATATAGAGTAATGAGAATAATTTAATTCTTATCTGACACAATATTTCTATTTACTATAGACAGATGAAATGGTATGGGAATAGCCTTAATGAGGACTGTTCGATATGATGAGCATATCCATCATTCATCATTTCATTGTTTCAAATTTTTTAGTGAAGAAACTGAGTTCATAATTGAAGAGACCAAAACATTTAAAGGTTGGATTTGTATTCTGGAGAGTATTCAGAATTTCAAGAAAACTACCCCCCCACTGTTTCATTATGAGAAATATTCTAAAGGCTTTCCAAAAGTTTTGTCTTTATGCAGAACCACAGTCTGTTTATTTCTTCATGCCAAAGATGAGGTTTGGCACAGGATTGTCCCATACCCTTGCCAAAAGCTCTCCTAAGAGCACACTAAGTTAGTTTATATTACTACTTTTGAGAAAGGAAACATTAAAGAAACCATATTTTTAATAGAGTATAAAGGTCCTCTGAAGGCTGAAAATGCCTCCCTCTGGCCCCACCTCACTGCAAAGGACTAGAGTATGTGAGGGAAAAAGGAGTCCTACAGTCAAAGAGCTGCCTCTGTGTGAGGCCTGGGAGCGAGGACAGCTTCACACTAACCCTCATTTCCCTGCAGGCTGCGTTTTCAAAAAGTGCTTCTAAGTGTGGTTGCCCAAGTGGAGACAACCATGGCTTCATTTTCAGCAAGCCTGAGCACTCTAAACACCTGTTGATTCAAGTGAAGACAGACCTAGGCTGCCTCCTGCCAGTGTTTCCAAACTGCTGCAAGTGCAGGGTACCCCGTGTCAGGTCTGGCCCTCTCCCTCTCCGTCCCTGATGCACTGATGCATTGTCTTTGCAGCTTCTATAAAAGGTCACTAAGCCAGAGAAAGGCTGTGGTTATTCTCTTTATATATATAAATATAACTTGCATTTAACTTGTATTTTCTCTGCTCTTATACTGGTATAACCTGTAAGTGATGTTTGGAACCCTGGGCCTGTCCCTGCTGCCTATGATGATGCACTAGGCATAATTTTTAATTTTGACTTTGGCATTGTCTTACATATTTGGGAAAGAGAGTCTTGAGGGATCTGCTAACTCTGCTGCAGAGAGGCTGCTGATCACTAAACCATTTCATTTGAATGCAGAGGTTTATTTTTTTACAGTTCTATGAAGTCTTGAAATCTGAGATAATACAAAATTTGAACAAAGAAGGCTATTGTCATAGAAATGACTGAGTCTGGAGACATATTATGCACAGAGTGAGAGAGCATTTTAGGTGATTTTATGACGATCTGTGCATTGTAAAAGAGAAACGTGCGTACGTGTACCCGTGCATCTGTGTATCCATTCATCCACTCAGAACTCAGGCTGTACAGTTAGAAATGGAAGCCAGCAGTTAAAGCTGTCACCCAGCTGTGTATCTGTCTCCTCCTGGGGTGTCCACTCAGCCCATTCACTGTCCACAGGCTGCATGGGGCAGGCATAGTCAGCTATCAGAGAACTCATCTGAAGCATGAAAGACACTCTTTTCCATTTGAGTTTCCCACACCATATGGCAGCCAAATTTAATTTTCAAATATGCCTTTTCCCCCCCTAATGAAACTGCAGAAGTTCATGTTCAGTCATCTTGTTCAACCACGATGCCTCTTCCTCCTAGGGATGAGTCCAAAGAATTTCCATTAGGTGCCTGAATACCTAATTTTTAGGGATGTCTGTGCAAAATTTGCGTATTAAATCTGAGTGTCCAGTCTTGCATGGATGGGGTCCTTCTCATTTTCTGTAAGAACAGCTGTCTTTGAGACCTATCAGAGTTGCACCAGTGTGGATCAACCTTCAGTGTCCAGGCCCTTAAGACTTTTTATTGAAATTTAACACTTGAGTTACAAAGCATTTCCAGTATGATATGAAAATGAAACCATGCTGAAAATTCTTAAAGTATTCGAAGAGGGAGTTATTTTATAATCTGCAATTATGATCAATCCTGGTGTTTCTGGACAGAGTAAAAGTGGAAAACTTCAGCAGGTAGATCCTCCTGTCATAACTTCACACTGATACTCAGATGTCAGTCCTTGAAGAACTTCATCCTCTTTTCTGCTCTAAATAAGTATTTTGTTTAGTTTACCTGCTGGAGGATTTAAAAAGAAATCAACGTGTTCTGTAGACTTAAAGAGTGAGGACTGTTTATTTGTACATTCTAGCATATTACAGGACAAAAACTATTCCTCTGTGACATCTGCACTGAGCCCAATTCCTGCCATGTTTGATTGAAGTGTTACCTGTAAATGTAAACTTGTGAGCACAATTTCTTTTGTACTGATGTTGATTTTGTAAAACTTGCTGGATTCTCTGGTTTTCTAAAAATGCACAAGCTCTGGTTACAGCCTCTCTAGTGTCTAAGAAATTCCTGATGGCTCAATAATAGTAGATTCTCTGAAGCCTAATAGGTTATGTTCATACTAAACCTTTAATTTATTGGCACCCCTATTAACACCATTCTGTTCACCCATCCAATGATTTTCCTGCATGTTGTTAAGAACTTAATTGTTTCTCAGGTGTCTGCTTTTATCAGATGTAGTTGGAATTGGTGATCATGTCCAAAAAATTGTTGAAGGGGTAATATGCATGGGACCACTCATGCAGACAAAGCTTGATTGCATAAAATTTGTTTCCCTAGGAAATCTGGCACTTACGCTGTTAGACATGTCTGAACTTCTGTGGATTTTTGGTATTCTATTCCTACTATTCATTAGAGAAGGAGAGATAAGAAGGTTTCATCAGGTGCAAAACATCATTCCCAGAGGATATCAGCAATGACCAATGGAACAATTTCTTTCAACATTCTGTGTGTTTCTGGGGTTGTATTGAATCATAGTGGATCTTTGATAAGTGTGTTTGAAATGCATGGGCTTGATAGACTGGAAATGAGAGTTAGTATATAGTTTAATTTTTTGTCATATTTTCAAAGTACTTCATGTCAACAGCCAATAGACAGGATGCAAGTGAAGTGTTGAGAGTCTGTTTGCCTTCACTTCTGTTTTTATTTGCTTTATCTGAAGATGCTCCTAGATCATGTTACAAAAATACTTTTCATTTAAAAATTCAGACCTCCTCTGATGTAAGCCCCAAACATTTCCATTTCTAAGTGCAAGAAATTGATCCCTAGGTAATTATGAAGTGGTGCCAGGTTCTAACCGCACTACCTTACCTACCCTAGTCCTTTGGAAATGTTTTACTTGCAACAACTTTATATACCAAACATGTTTGTTTAATNTAATGAAAATGTTGTTATGATAACTATAAACAACATATTTTTTATATGACTAATGTTTTCATGAAGTTGGTTTCATTTTCACAGGTCACTGCTTCCTTTTCTAGCCTCACAAACAGTTTTCTCAATCATTTTGGGCACTGAATTTGTGCCTCAGCACTTGGATCTGTGTCATATGATTTGATCTTCTTTTCAGTGTTCTCCTATTTGTCCCTGTCCATGTGCTGTTTTTTCTGACACTTTTTTTTTCTTCTTGTATCATTCTATGACAGTGTTTCTCCATGATGTGCTTGTTAAAAGAGGTGAGATATCTGGAAAAAAAATTAGACTTTGTGTGAAAAAAAAAAAGCAACTGACCAATGAGGTACCTAGAAAGTAAGTAATTTTACTTTTTCTAATTTCTTGTGTGTTGTTATCTTAAAATCTACATTGATGACTTTATCTACAACATAAGGCATATTTTGTAAGTGAGCTTAAACACCCTATCAAATAGTAATTATTCATGAATAGTCTCTCTTTATTGCTAATGATATGCATCACACAAACAGAGTTTGATATACTGGTTATACAAATAAAGTTCATCTGAGGTAACACAGTTTATTCCTTTCTCAGGCATCCAGCCTGGATCTCAGCTGCAAAGTAAGTACCTCTCCACATCTCATTACCAAAATAGCAACCGTCTTAATCCTTTGCTGTGAAGAACAAAGGTTTGATTCAGTCTCTGGAGCAGAAATAGGATCTTATTAATGCACTGGCAACTACAGTGTTGTTATTTTTGTTAGAAAAGAGAGAAACAGGAATTTGCTGATATATGTTAGATTAAGGGCTGTTATTGTTTTGAGATTAATTGGATTGTTAGCTGGGCCTTTCCGATGTCAGTTGAAAATCTACAAAATACCTTGTAATTTAATATTCTGGATGAGATCAGGAGCTACTTCCTGGAAATTCACTTCTATTCTTTGTATTTGTTCTGAAAGAATCATTGAGGCTATCAGTTCAATGGTGTATTGTTTACTGTGTAGAGAGAAAAGTTCTTGAGTTGATCTTGCCTAGAGTGGGGGCCTTGCTGCACTCAACCCAGTTACCATCCAGGGTATTAAAGCTGAGACCCAAGACAGCAGTGAGGTACCTCATGCTCAGCCTTAGGGGAGGTCTGTGCATTGGCCGAGTGTCAAGGCATGAACATGTTAGAACTGATGTCTGAATTCACATTTCGAAGTGTTAGAGCTCCAGTGATGTTTTATGGAGTCTTTTCTTTCTTTCTTTCAAAAGATTTGCTGTCATGTAGTGTTGGGCTGCAGTGGGCTGTAGCATTTGGGATCCCTGTGGAGTAGACTGTCTCTAGCAGCTCATCAGATTAAAAACTGAAATTAGGATTGCAGAGAAGAGCCAGAGAAATTCCACTTGATGAATTAAATGTTATTGAGCTTGAGGACCTGGAAAAGGGGTAGTGATGTATCTGGGTGAACTCCCAAATTGGTATGAATGACTGGTATAGAAGGTATTGCTTAGAGCAAAAATAAATGCAGTGTAACTGATCCGTTGAGACCAGCAAACAGGTTTTGGAAGTGACTGGTGCTTGATAATTCTTACTGATAGGCAAATGGCATACTCCAAATTACGTGTGGTCCATTGTGTAATTCTGTGTGGGTGTGGACTTTGCAGGTTATTGGCCTATGCCACCTGGCACAAAATGTGTTTGCTTAAGTCTTAGCATGTAGAACTTTGGGTGTTTATCTTCATGTGTGTGTGAAAGGTTCAGGGTTAAGTGAGGGAGAACTAACCAGAAACTGAGATCAGCAGAAGCATTCGGATAACTGTTCCCAGGCCTGAGTAATGAAGACCAGTAAGATGGCATTTGCAATGAGCCTCAATTCTCTGATTCTATTCCTCATGGTTAGGACAAACCCTATGTTTGGCCTCCAGGAGATATGACAAAGATGTGTCTATTGATGGAGTATGTAGTCCGAGACTTGTGGCTTGAGTATGTGAGCTTTTATTTGTGAGTTGGAAGAGATTTCTGAGCATAGTCTAAGGCAATTATGTAGTATTAATTGCTAATTTATCCTGATTGTCCATGTCCCCAGAAGGCTTTAAGTATCAAGTTTTGATAGAACAGGAATGTTTGAAGTACCAATAGGATATTTGGGCCCAAGTCTGTTCTCTGTTATACCACTGCAAAGCTGGGATACTTGTATTGACTTCTGAGTGACAGAGGAAAGCAGGACTGGACCTGACAGACAAAGCTGTGAGTTGCCTGTGTGTGCCTTGGGCAGTGAAATAGCCGACTGAAGAAACAGCTCATGTACTGCTTGCATTTCCCCTTGATGGTTTCCAGCTGTCCTCTTATCCCTGGCATGCAAAACATTAATTAGTTTCAGCTTATGAAAATAAGTGAGAGGCAGTGTGTGCTGCCCACCTTATAGTGCTGCACATAAACAAGGCGTTGCATGTGATGGGCTGTGATCACAAATGCTAATTGATGTTGTTATTAAGCCTGAGGCTGAGTAAAAAGAAAGTTCCTTTGGTAAAGTAGCCATAGTCTAGATGGTTTCTCAGCCTGTGCAGTAGAGGAAGACGTGCTTACATGCAGGAGATCAGTGTGTATTGCACCTGGACCATACATCAGAGCATCACAGACATCATGCTTTCATCTCCACAGGTCTTTTAGTATTAACTGGGGCAAGAGAAAGGAAAGAGCTAAATAGGACAATAAAAGAAGAAGGTAGTATTTCTTTTTTCTTCAAACTGTAAACACATATTTGTAGGCTATTAACAGTTTGGGGGGTTTTGTCTTTATATTTCTTGCACATTTTCTGACGAGGGTTCCTAGACAGCTTTGTCAGAGAATATGAAGAATTTGTAGGTATAAAAGGTATTCAAAGAGTTCACACACTTTAATTTTCAAGCCTGTTAGTTAATTGTCACAGCGCAAGACTGAATAAGTGATATTTTTATGCTGCTGCAATAAGATCTGCCACTACCTTGCTGCCCAGGCTGGAAGGAAAGTATTAGCAGAAACTGACTGAAATCAAGAGATGCAGGAGAAAATGCATTAAGCAATGCATGAAAATCCCAATGTCTTAGTACCATTGCTAGTCCTAAAGAAAGATTTTGCTGAATTGGATGGACTGCTACAGACTCTGTTTAAAACAAATTGAAAATGACAAACTCAAATTTAAGTGAATACTAGAGACAGTGGACAAGGTTATGCAAAAGTTGGAATATGTATGGGTGCTGCAGTCATGATGGAAGAATTTCTGCGAAAAGGAAAAGAAGGTGTTGACAGGTTGGTGTTGCCCAACTAGCAGTGTTGTATAAGCCCGGAGAAATTATCCCTATGATTTAAAAATATAAATAATAAATGAACTACAGATACTTGCGTGGACAATAATGAGTCTGGACAAATGTACTACTGAAAAACCAATGCTTACTAAGATTACTTGGAAAATGAATCATACTGGGATCATCAAAGAACAAAATGAATGAATTGTAGTTGAAGTGTTAAATAGGTTTTTTGGTTTTGGTCATAAAATGTAACTGTGATGAAGTTCTGTTATGATGGTGGAGGAGAAAATTGAGAAGAAAGCAGAAAACATGTTTGGAAAGATAGGGAGAAGTGGCTTGTAGGAATTCTCTCTTACCTTTGACTCCTGATGCCTTCTGAGATCAGAAGTGCTGCAGATCTTGAAGCAGGTAGCTTCCACTTAATTTATTGCATTAACCTAAATATACAGTGGGTAGAGCTGGTGCACAAACTTACTGTTATGTGTTTTGTTATAAAAATGGTGAGTGAAAAGTAGCCTGAGTTCTAGAAAGAGCTGGAACAGACATGGTGGAACTGCACAGTAGGCTGGGGCTGTAAGTGAAAGTGGACAACATTCGGAAGCAATCCAGTTTTTATTTCTCATTTATGCATTTTACTATAGAAAGGTAAAAAAATAGGATTTGTGTTCATTGTAGAAAGTTTAATTCTATCAAAGCATCTGATGTTTATCTCATTTCTACAATGGGTGCTGTTGTAGGAAATCTCATGTGTTGCCTAATTGCCATGATCTTAACCAGAGAATTTTCAGACTGCAATGCTGAATTTAAATATGTCTATCTCATCCATTCAGTAGTACTTTGTGAGGTGCTGGTATTCCCTAGGGACCTGTCACCCTACAGAATATGGGAAATTAAATTAGTGAAAGTTTAAATTCATTAAAGTTTGAAACCTGGTAGAGCACATATTGACTTGATATTTTCTTGAAGAGGTGAATCCTGAAGGAACATGAGTTTTTGAGCCGGAGATCACTCCATCTTCTTAGTGGAGCAAGACTTACAGTGAAATTGGGGATGTGTCAACCTGAAAGAGTTTTGATACTCAAAGTAAGGAATAGTCATATCAATCCAGAAAGCAAAGGAATCTACAATGCTCTGGCAGGCTGTCCAAACTAGTGAGCAAGGTCAGCCTTTACTGAACAGTCGGAATATTCAAGACTCATCCTGCATTTCTACTCCTAACTGCTTGAGTCACTGAAGGTACTGCTTGAGTCTACTCAGGGTTTGGCAGGCAGATATGAAGTCTGTCCATGCTCCAAACTGGCTGGATGAAAACTGCCTGGGAATGGGAAGCTGTGTAGCCATCGTTAGTATGTGGCTGAGTCTGAACTAATACGTTCTGCTGGGAAGCAGAGTATATTTGCTTGGGATCAGAATTAGAGGGTTGCAGTTACAAGACTTTACGATCAGAGGTAGCTTCTATCAGAGCATCTTGGAATCTTGGAGCACTTGCAGATGGAATTGCATCTTTTTGCAAATCTGCCATGGAATTGCATCCTTGATATGTTAGAAGAGTTAGCCAGACATGTGGTCTGGAAAAATGGTGCCCTAAAGGCAGCACATTCTTTTAAAATAAATCTTGAGTAAAAATCCAGTGCCAAATTTCAGCTTCAACAATTTGCTGTCACGTCTGAGGGGTTGATGTATGCTAGTTTTAGAGGGAAAGACTTAAAACTGTATATTTGAATCTAAACCCAACTGGTCCATGGAGAGGACTGTGCACAAATGAGTACCTTGCAGTAGTAGCTGCCTGAATTGAATGTCCCTCCCTATACAATCCATTACACAAAACACTTGCTCCCTTGTTTACAATGAATGGAAAGTGCTAATGACAGCTGGTTTATCTGATATCTCAGATTCCTGAGTCACTAAGGTACTCTTGAAGATGTTCTCTTTCAAATTACTTTCTGTAATTTATTTCTATGCGTCTGATTTTCAGAAAAAAGCCCTGTTCCTAAATAAATTCATGAGCGTTTAAAAATTATTTTATCCTTAGCATCAGGAGTCCATTAGTTGCTGTGTTCTGGAAGCAAATGAAAATAATGCATTCTCTAGGATATAAAACTATTCCTAACTGTGGCAGTGGATCACTGCAATCATTAGATTAATACCAACTATTATCATCCAGGATGCTCGTCTGGTTTTACTGAGCTTTGTTAATGAAATGGAAATGTATGATTAAAGTCATCCTGTCTGTCCCTCTAAAGTTGTGCCTGTGAATGAGTCACTGTTTTACAAAAGGGTGTTGCCAGACACTGATATTGAATACGGCTCCAGCCGTCAGAGCTCTGGGTCCAGCACCGCATTCTTGGAGTCCAGACTGGAACACTGAAATTCCCATTGAAATCTGTGGGAATTCTGCATCCCAAAGCTCAGCTACCTTTATAGATGGCTCAGGCAGCTTAGAGAGAGCTGTAGCTCTATGCATGTAGTAGCTTGGGGACTCAATATGAATTTCATGCATCTCTTCACTTAGTCACTTGAAACCCGAGATGGAATTGAGGATACCACATTCCGCTTAGGCTTTGTTTGCTTGAGGTCAGCTGAGTGCCCACTGCTGCCTTTGGACGTGACACCTTCCACCCCACTGGCAGAGCTGCAGCTGTGGTTTCTGTGCTCCCTGGGCACAACAAGTATTTGTACAGAGCAAACCCCAGTGTGTCAGTCAGCTGGCCTCCCCTGCCTGCTGCAGTGGTCCTGGCTGCCTGCACTAAGGGTGGAATATGCTTCAGCCTTTCACAGACATAGAGCTGTTTGCATGTCCTGAAAGTAAACAGCTCCCAAAGATCTTCTTGTGGAGCTGCTTGCAGTAAGCTCTGTCTTATAGGCAAGGTTGACCCAATAGTGGATTTTGCTTGTTTGCCTCACATATGAGACAGAGATTGAATAGTGCTGGCTTTGGGGAGTTTCACATCTGGATTCAAACTCTTTATGGCTACTGTCCCCTAATCTGTGCCATGGGCTGTTCCCAAGTCATAGTTCTGTACTTTTCCAAGCCTTGTGTTTCATATCGTCCCCTCGGGGTCATTTGTAGAAGTGGGAGGGCCAGATTGGTAGTTGCAAGAAAGAGAAGTCTCATCACTGACGTCAATGCAGCTCTTCCACTTTAGCAAGGGATCAGGCCCATCTACCAGTGTCACGGTCTGCTGGGGAGGAGGGGAGGCAGCCTCAGAAGTGTTGAGTTTGCAGTTTGCCAAGTGACAAACAGAGAATCTGAGTGTGGTAGCCAGGCGTGTTACAAAACACACTGTTGGAGAGACAGCTCTCTCTGGAGGCTTCAGTCTTGATTTACTTACTCCTGGTCGTTGTCCTGATATTCCACGGCTTTCAGACAATTAAAAAAAACCCTTAATATATGGACTTCCATGAGGATAATTGGCTGAGACCCCTTGTGGGATTTCTGGGTGGTTTCATGTGGTACAGGAGGCTGGTTGTTAGCATAGCTGCTTCTGTGCAGCTGGATAAGGCTGTAGTGGAAAATCCAAGGCTGGTTGCTCTGTGTTACCAAATGTATAACTACACATAGGTTTAAAGTAATTTAAAGCTTCCAAATATTTTACAAATCTTCAGGTATTTTAAATAATTTTGAAACCATGAATTTAAGGGAGTAATCCTGAATTGAAAGGGAGTCTGAAAGCTCTGAGTAAGGCAGAAAAGAGCTAGGGTTTTCTCAGGTGCAAAGGGGAGTAGAGGAGGGGGGAAAGGCCACAGAGCCTTTCAGAGATCCACTAGAGCTGTTCTCAGAACTCTGCGTAGTTTGTGCATTTCTTCGCCTGTGCTTTTGCTCATCTGAACAGTCTCTCCAGAAATCAGCAATTGGAAACACTAACAAGTAATTCTCTTTGCCAGGTAAATGGGAACAATAGTTGAATGGGAAAGAATGAATCACTGCCATTAACAAGAAAACTAGGGTTGCTCTCATCATCAACACAATGCAGTGTCTATTCTCAAATGTCAGGGCTAATAACTCACCATTTACAAATTAGACTTAACCCCCTCCCACACAAACCCACATAGTTCTTGCTAGCCTTCAAGCTTAGGTTATAGATGCCTTTCTCTGAGGGCTACCAATAAAACCTTCAAAATACATATCCTCCAGACAGTCTGGCTTCTTTCAAGATCAAATACTCCTCCCCTTTTCCCTTTGGATTTTGTTTTAATTACAGCTACAACACTGAAAAATGTGGAAAGCCCATCTAAGGCCCTAATTATCCTTAATGTAAGAAGACCATTATTGTCTACAGATGAAATGAATAATACAACCAGTAAGAAAGCTTCCAAAGTTTTGATTACCTTAATAAATTCCTAAAAGTGAAGGAACTCACAGATCTTTATCCAATGCAACCACAAATTATTAATGCAGGTGGGAGTATCAAAAGCTAGAGTGTTTCAGCTGGCATCTTACAACATCTGTTGAGATGATGTTTTTCATCCAGTGTACTGATGGATTATAACTATAGGTGCCCAGAAACGGTGTAACAAGGATGCCAGTTTCCTAGATAACCATCATGTAGGTGTAGAACATGAGATGCTGCTAATTTCAGATGCTCATCAGGATATTAATAACTTCCATACTTTGAAAGTAATGGGCTTGTTTGAATTCCTGGTCCTGAAATATAGAAGATATCCAGGATATGTTTTTCATTCAGGATGGCTTTTAAAGTGAAGTTAAAACAGCTAACTGGAAAAAAGGACACAGAAACAAATTTGGGGCTTGTCAGTAGAGTCCACTTAGCAAATTCTGATTGCCCAGTCCGACACCAGTTTTTTATTAATGAATAAATCATTGTTTCTTTCTCTGCAGATTGAGAATTCTTCAAAGAGATTTACATACAGTTCTTAGCACAGCTGTTTGCTGGGGGTGTGTGCTCTGTGTGGGGGATCTATCAGCAGTCTGGCTACCTCTGTGTGATCTTGGGTAAGGCCTGGATAAAAATCAAAGGCCAGATTGTTCTGTTTTTCCAAATGTGTTGCCTGGGGCCTGCTAATTAATAGAATGTCTAGGAATGTCATACATCTACTGAAAAAAAAAGCGTCACTTGAAAATTGCTATTGTTTTAATTGAATGTTGTCATTTTCACATAGTGACCAATATTTCAGCCTACTAGTCTTCTTTAAAGAGCAAACTGGAACATGGGAAAACTGGGCACTCATAGGGAAATGCTGCCTGTTTTTAAGTTATTTTTTAACGTAGGTCTCACAGAGTCATAAATGCTCCCACATGTTGACTGGGGGCCTTATCCTGAAATCCAGACTTGTGTTTCAGTCTTATGAATTATTCCAACATAAGCCAGTGCTAGAGGCTGACTGTAAACAGGGGTTAGAGAATTGAGCTGATTTTGAGCTAGCAATGGAGCATAACTCTGGAAACGTTTGCTGGAGATATGGCACGTTGTGTCATGGACAGGCCAGCTGAAACTCTGAGGTTGTGCATGGCAGTAGGTATGCAGGGATGTCTACCAGTAAATGCTTGCAGGATTGGGTGGTAGGTGGTCCTAATTTATTTGCTGTTTTAACAAAAAATCTGGGATTTGTTATGGAGTGAGTTAGTTCCTCTGGGAAAGGTGGGTGTAACTTGTCAGGACATGAAGGATAACTAACCTCAGACATTTGGGAAGTTGTGTGTGTGTGTGTGTGTTTTGATGCATATGATTTTGTTATGTAAAATAGTGAGGCTCACCCCCTGCTCTGCCTGTGGGTTTCTGCACAGTGCTTTTGAAGGAGAAGGGTAGCTCATATGATGAGGTGAGAAAGATGAATGGAAATAGAAACCAGAGGAATCACTTCTTCAGCTGAATAGTTATAAGTGCTTCTAGAATTCAAAAATTTTTGTCCTGTTTCACTGGGCATATAGGGGAAAAAATAGAACATTATCTAAAGTTTATATCCTGATTTTTACGAATTTATTTGGCCACAATTTATTTGCACATAATGAGAGACATTTTGTATGATATCTGACTGTAAGCATTTTGACATACTGTCAAAAGAAGCTAAAATCCTTCTTTTTCTTCTCTGTGTAAGTCTTGGATTGAAAGCTGGTTTTCATTTGATTTGTTTCTATCAGTGCATTAGAGCAAAGGTGTGTGCTTTGGACCATGGGTATAATTTTGAAGGCTCTTATGTTGAAAAATCCCTCAGTTGGCAAATAGATCATTCAGCGCTATATTTTCTGGGAACCCAGCAAAGATGATGGCATTTTGGAGGCGGAAAGAAGCAATAGGGAATGAGGGGGAGTATCTTTTTATCTGTCAAATGCAGTTGTGGTATCTCTGCAACACTGCTTTAAGTGCAGTGTGCTGGTCTTGGCTTTTAAGAGAGTTCTGGAAGGGTTTTGTGCACTGCACAGTCTGATTGACAAAGAGGTTTTCTGTCCTCGCATGACCTTCTTTTAATTTAAAAAAAAATTCAATAAAAGTTCAGCCACACAGCAAGGGATGAATTTAAAGACTGCACACCATGTGACAGTGGTAAAACTTTCATAATAGCCATCATATTTGTTGGTTTTAAAATCAACTTCATTGTCATAGTTAATAGTTTGCAGCTGCTGTAGAACAGAGGCAAATTGCTATGTATGTGTCAGCCTTAAGTGCAAGTAAGATCCACTGACTAGGACTACTCGGTTAGCTTTTCCTATCTATTGGTAGTATTGCTGATCATCATCTCTACGTGATGAGAGGATTTCATTGCCACATTTCAGCACTGCTGAGCTGATTATGTGATCTTGCAAGTAAAATAAACTTGTTTTCAGTGTCCTGCCAAAATGTACTCCACAACATCCCATTAAAAAGGCTTCCAGGGTCAGGCATAAGTAGGTGAAACCCCCTGTAAATCTATGGGATATCATCAGCATTGATTTAACTAATGAAGGTAAGTTGCATGAAAAGTGTTAAAGAATCAGAATTTAGCACCTAATGTGAAGCTCAGTAATAAAAGCCTTTTTGGAACATCACAAAGTAAGTTCTCTGCCAACTTATAACATATGAAAGTAGTTAAAATTTGCACCAGGTTCATATCAGATGGGAATGGGAAGTAGATGAAACAACTCCATTTCCATCATTCTGGTGATGTGCAGAAGGTGTGTAAAGTCAGAACAGTGCAGTGGTCAAAGTGTAGCAAGCAGGCTGGGCAGGCAGAGGAATATGCGAAGTGTCTGTTGATTGTCCTGGATTGAAGGCTATCCAAGAAAGCCTCCCTAAGGCATTGGGGGTTGTGGCAGCCATGAGCAATTATGTCTAAAGGGATCTGTTGTGCATTTATGCTGGGCAAATGTAGCGTTACTTAGATTTAGGGAGATCCTATTTTACTTCTGCTCCTCCCTACTCCATCTGCTGTTAAAGTAGAACTGAGATTAAACTGTGGACCTGAAGCTGCAGAACGATGTGTGAGGGGTATCCCTTTTAAGTGATCTCAGAAGGACTGTGGTTATTTAAAGCAGAGCATCCCCTGGTGTTTTAGGCACCTGTCTCTGTAGAGAAGTCACGGAGTTCAATAGGTGCAGGTCAGGCTGCCCAGGATGCTGTGTTCTCATGGCTGGGGGTCAGCTTTTCCTTCAAGAAAGTAAACAGTAGAGGAGCAAGAAAGGCTTAATGACTGAGCTTACAAGAAGACAGTACTTTTAATGCTGAAGTCAAAGACTCAGAGCCTAAATGGTGGGAAAATTTCCCCAGGGAAGAGGCAGCCCACACAGTCCTGCACTGGATTACTGTTAGTGCTACTTCACTCATTTGGTTGAGATTTCTCATGTGTTTCCTGAGCCAGAACCTGACCCTCAGGTCTCATTTACAGTTCAGAGAATTTCAGTTTGGCATTTCTGTGAACATTGTGTAATTGCAATAATTTCAACTGTTGTTATTCCTTCAAACTTGGATAATTTGTCAATGTGCTAGTTTATTTTATTCACATAGAGACCGTCACTAGCACTGAAGTCTAAAGTAAATACATGGGGTATCTAGTTAATCTGTGTTTTTTTGATTTTTTTTTTCTCCTGGCCCTCTGTCTTTCTCGGTTTGTGGGGGTTGCTTTGTTTTACAAACAAATGGAAGTGTATAGAGGAAGATGGGTGGAACCTTCAAAGCACCCTGTTCAGTGTGTGAGGGCTCTAGGAGAGTGGCTCTGGAGTCTGGAAATGCCACACAATAGGTACCTCCCCCCCTTTCTGACATATATTCGCCATCCTCTTGATGGAATTTCCTAGCACTGAGGAGTGAGGGATATCTGGGCTGAGCCCTGCTTATTTTTTAGCCAATTCACAATTAGACAAAATGTCTTTCCACAGAAAGAATAGAGAGGGAAGGGAGATCATGGAATCATAGAAAGGCTCAGGGCCCCATCAAACATGGGATTGAACACTTGTGGGACATCCACAGCTTCTGTGGGAAACCTGTTCTGTGTCTCACCACCCTCAGAGTAAAGATCCTCTTTCTAACATCTAATCTATGCATATCCTCTTATTATCTAAACCCCTTGTTCCCCCTTGTCCTATCACTATATGGCCATTTAAAATGTCATTCTCCCTCTTTTTTTCATAAGCCCCCTTTAAG
>WEKY01015059.1:6955-18134 GCA_013390045.1 Picathartes gymnocephalus
GAGAGATGAGAAACCCTTGCCCCAGGAATAGAAGAAGAGAACCCTTGCTCCAGGGATGAGAGACCTTGCTTCCAGAGGGAAGACCTTTGCTGTTCTTCTAGAACTGCTTGTCCTTAAAACTCTACCCCCAAGACACCGACTTGGGTCCTCCACGCAGTCACGGGAAAGGCTGCGTATCGAAGAAAGGACTGTCACAGTTGAACAGACTCCGGGCGGGAGTTCACTGTGACATTAAACCCCACAAAGGAACTGTGTTTCTTGTGGGAAGGTCCACCTGGTAAAACAAGAGACTCTTTTTTCCAACTGAACTGATAGAAGTTTGTTTCAAAGATGGTAAACTGACCAAAGACCTCTAAGTTTTGGTTTTTTAGGTTGTTGATGGAAAAAGAAGTGTTGGTACAGAAAGACAAATAAGGTGGGGGGAGAAACATCTGGGGGTTGATTTTGGTTTTTTTTTCCTTTGTCTTTAGTTCTGTTAATAAACTATCTTTTATCTTTCAAAGTTTAGGCCTACTTTACATTTTTCTTAATCCTTATCTCATCACAAAAGGCCAACGTACGCAAACCCACTACATAAATTGGTGTTTCCGCCTGGTTTCGAACTCAACCCACTACATTAAGGTAATGGTATCAGACAGCTTTTTCTTTTCACTGAGCAAGCTTCAAAGCTGTTCACTGCCATATTTAATGGTTCTAGTCCACTGCCTATTGTTTTCATTCCTTTCTTCAGAGTTCATTGTTTTGCATCAGATTTGAAAAATAGTTAGGAAACTCTATGGTTTTCTCATCATGTTCTTCTTTGATCTAGGTCTCATTCCCACAAAGGAAATAATTTTCTACATCCAGGTCCCGACTAAGGACACAGAGGTTGACAACCTGCCCTTTTTCTACTAAAGGTCCTAGGCGGGCATGGGTTGTTTTGTTACAGACACTGTGAAATGTAACAGTAGATTCCCCTCTGGGGGCTAAGTTGGCACTCAAAACACAATGCAAGGGTGGGATTGTTGCAAGAGGGATAAACTGGGAGCAGAACTGCTCCTCAAAAGGCTGCTATAATGGACATGGGTCCCTAGAATTCCTGCAAGAGGAGTACCAGCCAGGGCTCAGGTATCTGGCTGCACCTCAGTTTTCCAGTAATAACGATGAGATGAAACAGTGAAATACAGACTTCTGTCACCAATTCTTGAGCCTTAAACCTTGGTTATTTTCATGTCTTCGAAGGACAAGAAGCGACTCTCTGAAACTCAAAATCACAAAGCTTACATGCCCAAGAATTTTTGAGGTTCTGAACCTGAATGTTTTAAGGGATTCCCTAAGGAACACTTAAGAGATTAGGAGCACTATTTAACACTGGTACTCAAAGTATATTAAGAAATCTCTCACATATGACTAAAACCAAGATGTATTTATAACAGGTTTCATCTTGTTCCCATTCAAGACTACAAAACCCCCCTATTTTTAGTAAATGACAGCAGCATAACATCCATGAATTTAGGTAAGACACTGAGAAAGTCTCCCCTTGTGCTACCCAACTACTTGAGGAGTAGATCATAAATTAAAACAACTGTCAGCAGTTTAGAGTGATTATCCTATTGTTGCCATTTATTAGTGTTCATACAGAGTTCTAGTACTGAAATGAGGATAAGTTAGGCCCTAAAACTGGCAGGTTAATATCATCAGCTTAGACTACAGATTTTTTTTCTGTGTACTTTAAATAATCAGCACTACTCTGGATCAAACATTCACTGCAGAAACTCAAGGGACTTCTCACCCAACTTTTCCTAGAGTTTAATCAACAAACCTAATTTAAAAAAACCTGCAACCTTCAACCATTCAATTGCCAGGACTTTCAGTAATACCAATTGCAAGGAGGAAAGGCTCTCAATTTGCCATGATGGAGAAGCCTCAAGAAATACTAAAACCCAAGTCCAGATAATTTGGCTTGCCAGGCAGACAGCAGCATAACAGTACGTCTGAGTCACAGCAGCCATGCATCTTCACGTGCAAAGTCAGTGACAGCCCAAGCAGCAGTGATTTAAAAACGTCAACAGGATTCCAAAAATGTTTGTGCTGGTTCAGGTCTGGGGGAAAGTACAAGCACAGCAACCACCTACAGGTATTTGTCCCAGCGTGATTGTGTCACAAGAGCAAGGAGAAGCATGAGAGAGGCTCAGTAACGAACATGGTGAATATGAGACAGGCACAAAGACTGTCAGATGGAGAGGAAAATGCAAAAGTACTAAGGAAAAGGGAAGAATAATTATGCATAACATGGCATATGTTATCTATAATGTAAAATTTTAGTATGCAATTCTTATTTACAACACACAAAACACCCTTCATTGAAATCTGTGAACTTGTCAATATAAAAGTCATTAATGTTTTCTTTCTAAAGAACTAATTTATAAATGACAGAGAATATTTCCATTGTGGAAGCCTTTGTGACTATTTAAAATGTACATTCATTTTCATTTAAAATAAACAAAATATGTTGTAATATTGTTGCAAAAAGGTTGAGAAAATAAGAGGATTTAAATAAAAATCAAGCACATATTGTTGTCAATAAATATCATGAGACATCCGAAAATTTTTGAATAGTTGAAAGGTTAAGGAAACGTGAAAATATGAATGGAAATGAGAAAACCATTTTCCATCTACTTTCCCAAGCAAACAAAAGACTAGATGAAAACATGCAAAAATTGCATTAACAAACTTCAGTAACTTCACTTAATCACAAAATCTAGTCATGAATAGGCTGCTACCATAAGGTAAGACAGGTTGCAGACAGTCCTTTATGTAAAAGCAAATGTCAAAAGAAAAGCTCTGATATTTAGTTGTGGGCTCCCACTTTTCACATAGGCATATCCTAAATCCATGTTTGATGAGCTTCTCCAGCTATAAATTCTGTAAATTCCCTCTGGAGCAGTGCAGATTGTGCTTCATGAAAATGTCATCTGCCAGCACTGCAATTACTCACACTCCAGCAATCATGTGCACAATGCAGAATGGGTCGAATTCAGGTGAGAACGAGAACCAGCAATCAAGCCTCTGGAATTGAGAACAAAGCCATTTTCTTTCATTTGCCATCAACACAACCATCAAGGCCTTAATTACAAGGCAAGTGTCAAGCCTGGCTGCTGAAAGGCTTATTATTATACAGCTCAGCTTCAAATCAGTTTTGTATTGATGAATTGCAAAAATGAGGAAGCCAGCTTAACCCCACAAGAAAAGAAACAGGGACTAACTGATTATGTGATTGGCAAGGAAAAACAAGGACATATAAAAATACATTTTTAGATAGTAAAAGAATTAGTGAACAGTACACCTAAAATCTTTTTATAAACCTATTTTCTAACTCAATAGCAAATCTGGGTGGTCTCATAATTCAAAAGACACCTTCAGTTGAGATCATTGTATTATCCACAAAAGAAGACACTGCAAAAAGTCTCTCTTTAGGTCATACATTCTGTTTTTCAGACAGTAATGGACATCTGTGAGTGTTCTCATTGTCCCCTTATATCGAATCACTTGTCTTTACCTTGAACACAGAGATATTAAGAGAACTGTACACATATTCACAAGCCCTTGCCCAGCAATTATCTATTCACATTAGATTAGTTGTCTCCATATTGAACTGCAGATGAGAAATCATCATTTAGTTAGCAATAGGATTTATGTATGTTGATTCAATTGAATTATAGTAAGTACTACTTACATGACAAATCATGAACAAACTGTTAGGAGGAGGCCTGGATTTGGAACTGGCTGTTGATACAATATTCCTGTTATTGTAAGTGTTAAACCTTGTTTTGTTTTTTAAGAATTAGCTTCTGCGTGTCTTATGTAACTAAAGAAATATGTGATAGGTCTTGGTCTGCCTTTTTGATACCTAAAATGAATATGCACATGTATAGCAGATAGAAAACCACTTAGGTCAGTGAACATTTTACCATCAATTTTAAGCATTTTACCTGAAACAGTGACCATCCACAGCTCTTTCTTATCCATTGCCCAATCCAGTAGATATACAACATATATTTTTCCTCTTGCAACACACCATATCCTGAAAATTTCAATGGCTCATGCTTCAGCAAGATATTGAAGAATTTGAAATCAATGACAGGAGAAAATAAACATTAACACAAAAGAAGAAGAAGGGACAGGACAGGACAGCAAGAGACACATCTCTTTTGTCATTCACTTCCACTGGTTATAAACTGGATTTGTTTCCATGGAATATATATTTAGATATTATATTCAATACACACAAAATTGAATACTCAAAAGTTAGGAAATAACAGAATGATTTACCTGCTGAGTACCTTTGGTATATTTGGAAATATTAAAAAAAAAAAACCAAACCAGATTAAAAACTGATCATGATTTTTGGTTTTAAGAGAGAAAAAAGTAGTCAAGCTTCCATGCCATGTATTTGAAACATACTCAGGTAGTTTCAATAGAGTTTAGGTAATTTTATGGTATCTGTTTCTATCTGCACATTTCAATATCAAAGTATTTTTTAACTTTTTTTTTCCATTTCCATTGAAAGACAAAGTACTAAATAGTTAATTCCCATTCAGCCATTAAAATGCTCTAGATACAGCAATAGTGTAGAAAACTCTTATAAAAGCTTTACTAGCTTCAATTTTCTTCAGCATTAATTTTATTATTTGTAGTTATATAACTTCTTCCTTCCAAGGAATTTTAAAAGTCTACCTGATTAATTTCCATCAAGCACCATCCATTTAATTTAGAAAGAGGTCTCCGCCTCTTCATAGCTCAATTTCAGGTTCTAAATCATAAGATATATTATTATTCCACAAATATGCATACAAGTATTTTCCTATTTAGAAATAGCTGGCAGAACAAAGCTATACTTCTTCAGTGTAAAAAAATGTAAAAGAAGGAAACTTTTAGGCCTACGTGTTGGTGAGTGAACCTGAACACAGAGAACAAAATCACAAGATCACAGAGCCAAATATCAAGGACCGTATATGTAAGACAATGTGCGGAAAGAATATGAAGTGCACCTAAGTAGAAAGATTACTGAAAAATGTCACCCACACATATTGTTAAAGAACACTATGCTCGTGTATCCAAACCAGAAGACTGATGCATTATATTTGAAATCTAAAAGGGAAAAATATTTAGGCAATTGTTAGAGGAAGCATTGGTAAGTATGTGGAGAACACCGAGGTTTCTAAAGACTAAGAAAAATAGAACTGGTACCCATGGCTTATCTGAAGTTTACTGGCATAGTTTGATGTTCTTGATGTGGTTAGACTGCAGTATCTCAAATCCTTTTTTTTAAGGGCAGGGAAAAGGTATTTGAACAGCATTTGTTGAAAAGAGAGTTGTGTCATAGGCTCTGCATACTCAAGACACCCAGATACCTTACCAGAGAACTGAACAGGTTCTAAGAATGAAATGAAAAGTAAGAGATACTGGTGACAGACCATTCTGTGGAACCCATCTCTGAATGTCCTTTCAAAGCAAACAATTCTCCTAATAATACAGATTAATTACAGGAATAAGTTAGTATTTTTCTAAAGTAAACCCTTTAAGAAAGTGAACTAAAATTTTCAGATGTAGCCAAATGATTTAGAAGTCTACTTTGTTTTCTTCAAATGAACTCAAGGTCTTACAAAGAGCACGACAGAATATATCCATACACTGAATTGTAGTGATTTCAGAAATACTCCTGTTTTGAGAGGCTAAAAACAGAGAACAGTAAGAAAATAAAGGAGTGACATAAAATATTAATATAATGGCATAACTTATATTCTTATGTATTTACTATTGCATGCCTTGCTTTTCTATAAAGATGTACCTCCTCATTTCAAAGCTCCTATTTTTTCCCTCCTTATCCGCAGCAAACAAGAACAGCTTTTTCTTCAGAAGCAACGGACTCCTACTCTGTACATATGTTGAAAAATTTACATGAGACAACTGCTTCATTAAAGTTCATTTATAAATGTATTTGTAGTCCATGCAACTTAAAGGGCTCTTCACGTGTTTGCAGTTAAGCAATTCCCTAAGAACCTTGCTAGAGCAACAGAACAAGTGCAAGACCCAAACCACTACCTTTTGAACTCTGCCAGTACAATACTTGCTATTTCTGATATCCAACACACAAGACATTCTTTCAAATAGCATTACCTAAATACTACTTGGTAAAAAAAATTAATTAAATACCTTTGAAAGTATGTAAACAGAAGTAGTTCTCCAGCTGAACAGTATAGTAAAAGAACAACAAACAAAACAAACAAACCCCAACTTTTTTTAACAAATATTTAGTACCTTTCATATGAATCAACTTATTTTTAAACTTAGAAGTAAACAGGCATACTTGCGGTAGGAAGGGAAAGGGAAACCTTCTCTGTGTTATTAGAGGATACCACCTACAAAACATCCAATGGAATACTGCTTGCCCACATTACAATTGCCACTATGGCAGAAAAAAAAATAATGTTTACATTGGAAAGGACAGTTGCTGTTCTAAACATAATTTTCATGTATGTGTTGTTTAAAATTATTGTACCAGTGTATTCCTACAGTTAAGACTGCACCAATATCCACTTGGCAGGCAGCAGGAAATCATACTGAATACTGAGGAATTGCAACACCTCTCATGAGCAAACGTTTGCACAAACTTGTGTGAGATACTGACATTTCTAAACTTGAGTTTTATCATCTAACATATCTGAATAAAGAAAAACTTCTTACTTGTTAAATTTGCATAGAAAATCACAAGAAAAAAGTAAAGAAAGGATTAACACTTTTAATTGTTTCTAAAAGTTTTCAAGAATCTACAAGATATTTGGAGTTCACAAAGACAGATTCAGGAAGAAAGGAGAAAATGGACAAAACCATAATGTGTTACTTTAAGTTGTTTGAAGGGTTTAACACAGATTTAATTCTAAAAGCTTGTGATGATTACACATGGCCTGTGACCAAGTGCCTCAGTTGTGTGTACTCAGACACAGATGCTACTGAGTTCTTGAGATGACTCTTACAATTTAAAAGACAAGTTCCTGTTGTGATTTCTTATGGTGGACAACAACACTTTGGTGGTACCGAACACTTTGGACAGCCTTGGTTATTCCATACTCTTTAGTTGTTAGACAAAGGGACAACAAAAATCCATCCTCTGGAGAACATCTTGATGCCATCAGTTAGTGAATGGCATCACAAAGATGGGGCAATGCTACCACTACAGAGACATGTTGAGGTATAAATTCATCAAAGTCCCTGAGATACTGAAGTTTCTAAATTATCCACCAGACTCATTCAGTCAAATTTCTTCCATAAATTTTTTAAGTATTTTATGGCCAAACTGGATCTTTACATGATAGAGCTCAAAAGCAGTTCTAATTCCAAAGGTCACAATTTCAGTATGCAATTACTGCACGGACCAGAAAGGTGTCTATCATATAAAGGTTTGTATGTAAGTCTTGGATTGGCCAAGATTACTTTTTTCCAGTCTTTTCTTGACCAATTTATTATTTTGCAGTAGCTGATAAAAGCTTAACCATTTATCTCAGTACATACATGACTTGGATTTCTCTTTATAAAAAGTCTGATATGCATAGCAAAACACATCTGCACCTTTTCCTCTACTCTCACTCTAAAATGGTACAAATTCAGGAGAACGCAGTACACCTTAAAATAAGAGAGCATGTTAGGTCTACACCTCTGATTTGAGTATCAGAGCACAGTAAATTAACATACTCACTTATTTCAAAACTGATAATAATGAACAATAACTTGAGAGCAAGATAAGCAATGCTGATATCCCTTCTGAGCAGGTGCTACTAGATAAACTTTGACAGGTTCAATGGGACTAAGTAATGTCCCAAAGAATACAAGCAGATGTGACTGTAACTACATGAGCTCTTTTTCTTGCATTGTTTTCTCTCTCATCATGATATCTTTGATTTCATACTTTCATACTTTTATAGATAACAAGAATTTGAAAATCTGCACAGGCTGAAAAACTTTCAATGATCATTATTTGTAGTCTTTAATAGTGGAAGATAATGCAAACTGAATACATATCCATAGCTTTATATGGACATAGAGTAACCATTTACCCTCATGTTGTCTGAAATCAATATTGGCCCATTTCCCAGCTTTCCAAATTTGTTACTTCATAGTTTACTATCATCTACTGACATTGCATATGTTTCTTCTTTATTGAATCATTCTCTTGACTCAGAGATCTGCATAAATAGAGCTGTACCAAAAAAAAAGTGTATGAGTTCATGTAAAGTGCAACACAGAGGTTCATGTTTTCCTACACTATCAAGTAAAAAAAAAACATGGGTAAGTTTCAGGCTTTGTTTCTGACGAAAATGTCTTTCTCAGACTTCAAATTTTCATTACTGGAGGTAGAACCACTGTTATGCTAATCTAAGGCATATAATTTCATACTAATTCCAGTTATGCACTTTCACCTATGTATTTCTGGAAAATATATTCTTTTGCCATTGATTTATTTCAGGAATACCCCTACTTGCATCTTTTTTGCTTCTAGAGAAAGTGACATGCTGCTAATTGTAAAAGCATTTTCATTGTAAAGCTACCTCTTACAACAGAGTCCATCCATTGTTCAACCTTTTATTCTTCATCCTCTACAAGGTACAGAAAGATCTCGATGGAAAAAATTAGTAAAAAGACAATTGTTTTTGATATCGTTATGATTACAGCATTATTTATTGAATAGAAAAAAAACCATAATCTATTTTTAGAAAAGTCAAACTTGGGATATATCCAATGGACTTAGGAATTTCTGGAATCCTTGTCTCTGAAAGCTTCTTTTTCCTCAATCCTTCCTGTTTGATCCCTGGCTTTGTCAAGTTGCACTGTTCCAAAACAATGGCAGTTTTGACAGCATGTGACTGGAGATAGGAGAGATGGCATACCGCTCAAATTGCACATCAGCAGTAAAGTCAGGAACTGGCACCACAAGTGGGCTTTTACAGAGTAGAAGGCAATGGGACAGGAAAGGTGCTCACAGCAGGCCTCACCAGAAAGCTCCTACTCTCTGTGTGCAGCGTAGTCTTTCAATTACGCATAGCATAATCCCCAAAGACAGAAAATTTTGGTAATCCATTATGAGGATGATGGACATAACTGGTCTATCTCTGACAAAAAGAAATGCCAGAAGGATGAACATTTTCCAATCAGCAGGAAGCAGAGAAACATATTTTCATGACTTAAAGAACAAAATTTTGTGAAAATTGAATACAACTAGATTGTTTTGAGGGAAAGGAAGAAGGTATCTTCAGTACACTGGAATTATGAGTACCTCTGTCTGCACAGGGGAATTCTCTTTCTGCCCTTACCATGGCAAATTTAACTTTGTTTATCTTCATCCAATTGCGAACTCTTGCTAGCAGAATTGACAAATGAATGAGAAAGTCTCTTATGAGATACACTGACCAGTATGTTTTATGGAGCCACTCCGATGGCTCTTGTCATATGAGGTACCACCAAACACTACAACATGTGTTCTTGCTAAGAAGACTGGTACAGGAGTCTAGTACATGAAGAAGACTAAAGACATAAACTACTGAACTATGAATTTCTATGGAATAGCTTGATGGATGAGGCAGATTAGTCACGGACCAATTCTAAGGTATTCTGGTTTGAGAAATACCTTTTTCTTTGACTCGGTCAACATAAACAGTAATTTCTATCATAAAACTTAGAAGCTGCAAGAGCAGTTGTACCTGTAAGTTGTTTCAGTGGTATTAAGTGGCACATATGCAAAAGTGAGATATATGCATCCTTTTGGACAGTGGATATCAGTCCAAGAAGTCTTCTGAAGATAACAGTAGAGAAGAAACGCAACATAAGAAAAGCAGAATCAGTTGTGAACCCTCTGGAATGACAGCAGTGGATGTTTTAGTCGGGAACACTACCGATTCAACAATGTTTTTGGCCTATGCCAAGAGTTTACACAGTAACAGATCAAATGGTACAAAAAAACAAGCATTTGGTCATTTACTCCTTCCAAAGTCCCAATCTAACAGTTTCATCAGTTCAGTTCCTCTGGCTAAATCAGAGGTAATAACTTAGTACTTCTTTGCCTACTGTGATATGACATCATTCAGCACACTATCAGTCTGGGATGGGATTACCTGCTGGGAATGATGTGTCAGAGTAATCTTCAGTGTTCTAATACCACTCCCTATAGCAGGAACTTTAAGATGTGAAACCTCTGGGAACAATCTCTAACTCACTGTGATTCTCTGCAGGGCACAGGGAAACTCTTTTTTTCTAAGCAGAGACTGGCAATTTCATAAAGAGACGTCTTCATGAAATTCTCTGATACAAACATTTCCTTTAATATTTCCTTCTCTTCACAAACTCATTTTTTACAGGATCAGAAAATCAAAGTTATTCAGGCTTAAAGAGACCTCCCTTCTCCATTCAGGGTCAATACTGAATCCAGACCAGGTTGCTCAGGGGTTTTTGTCAGTGGAGTCTTGAAAACCTTCGAGGATAAACATCTACAGCTTCTAAGGTCAACCTGCACCAGTGCTGGTTTCCCCCATTCATTCTTCTAACATTTTGTACCCACAAAGCTGAGACATCCATTGGCTTCACCAGCCTGTGATCAAGACTTTGTTTGCCCACTTCAATAAAGACTTCACGTTTGGGTTTTTTAAAATCTAGATTCAAACAATTAATTCCCCATTAAAATCCGGTAATACAGAGACAATATGCTGTGATACACAATTGCCACAATGTATTGCCCTTGTTTGTTGGAAGAGGTCTTTTCCAATACAAACGGTTCTACGGTTCTACAATATTTTGAGGAATACAAGTAACCGGAACTTCTTGAATCTGCTAAACAAATTCAAGAGTAAGGGAATGAAGTACCTCAATTTACAGCACTCTTATTAAACCTTGTTTTTACTTCTGACTCGATTTAACAGAAAGAAAACATACAGTAGTACTGAAAAAACACTGAACTAGCTCCAGTTACCCGATTATTACTATTACTGTTAGAATTTCAAAAGGTCTCCTTTCAGGGTGCAATGTTATTTTACTGCCTGCACTATCAAAACTGATTAAATCTATCATAATATATATTTATCAATGGAATAGCTTGTTCAGAAATTACAAAAGGGTCAACTCATTCATCTGATTCAGCTTCTTTTACAGTCAA